>SZWC01026015.1:17234-27305 GCA_023375785.1 Penium margaritaceum
CACATGGGCGGGCAGAGACACAGTCAACATCCAGACTCCCCCAGGGCAAGCAGAGACGCAGGCAGAGACAAAGAGAGCCACTCACGGACGCACGCCGACCGAACTCACAGCCTTCTTGAACGAGTCGCACTTTAGTGCCTTGGTCAAGAAGTCAGCCAACTGCCGTGCTGTCTCAACCCACACAATGCTGATGCTGCCGTCACGCAACAACGAACGCACATAGTGATACTCAACGTTGATGTGCTTTGTGCGTGTGTGATGCACGCCGTCATTGTCGGCGATGGCCATGGCACTCTCATTGTCACAATGCAACGTGATAGATGCGACAGACTGACGCAACTCGGACAACAGACGACGCAACCACACACTCTTACACGCGCCTGAGCCAAGAGCCACGTACTCAGCCTCAGCAGTGCTACGTGCAATGCATCCTTGCTTGCCACTGCGCCAGGACACAACTGTGCCGCCAATCAGAAAGATCCAGCCTGTGCGACTCTTACCGTTCGGACTGCCGGCCCAGTCACTGTCGGTGTAGCCCACTGCGACAACAGACGGCTGACGTCGGAACATGAGACCTCGCCGAGGAGTCGAGACGACATAGCGGAGTACTCGGATCGCGACCTCATGGTGGAGGTGACGCAGCTCCTGAGAAAACTGAGCCAGGAGGTTGACGGCGAACGCGATTTCTGGGTGCGTCGTCGTCGCCAGGAGCATCAGTGACCCGATGACTCGCAGGTACGTGGTCACGTCAACTGGTTCCCCCACAACGGCTAGGTCAGGACTCTTCATCTTCACCTGGTCGTCGGGTGACATGGCTGAGGATGCGCTCAGCACGAGTGGCAGATCCTCGAGCTCCATACCTAGGAAGACTTGGGCAGACCCGAGATCCTCCATCTGGTAGGCAGCGTGCAGCAAGTCCTTGACACGCTGGATGGCAGCAGTGTCTGGCGACACAATGAGGAGATCGTCGACGTACACCAGAACAGCAGCGAAGGTCTGGCCTCATGGACTGACAAACATTGCAGGGTCCGCGGTACTGCACTGGAGCCCGCCACGAAGGAGCGTGCTGCTGATCTCCTGGTTCCAGCACCGAGGCGACTGCTTCAGGCCATAGAGGGCCTTACGCAGTCGCCACACTCTCCCGGTGCCATCGTCAAAGCCTGGTGGCTGCACCATGTAAAGCTCCACACCCTCCAGTGAACCATGGAGAAAAGCGTTGCTCACATCCATCTGATGCAGCTCCCACCCATGCTGGGCGACCAGGCTGAAGAGCGCCCGGCTGGTGGAGAACCGGCCAACTGGGGCAAAGATCTGGTCGTAGTCGATCCCAGGAACCTGGGCAAACCCCTTTCCTGTAAGGCGGGACTTGTATTTGTCCAAGGACCCGTCAGGCTTCCACATGCGCCAAAAGACCCACTTGGCGCCGATGGCCTTCCGACCTGGAGGAAGGTCGACGAGGTCGTACACATGGTGCTGTCGGATGGCGGCGAGCTCATCGGCGCAGGCAGCGTCCCAGTGTGCAGCCTCAGGAGAGGCTCGTGCCTCGCGCAAGGTGGCTGGGTCCTCCGGGGGTGCTGTGGAGCGGACTGAGAGAGCGTGTGCCTCTCGAGCCCCAGGTGGGATGCTCGCGAGTGTGGCCACGACAGCGTGCCGATGCTCGTGATGGAGCATGACGTAGCCCAATGCGGAGCCCGGGTGCAGGTCTGCAATGATGGCCGAGGTGGTCAGGCTGAGGGCCTTGGTGCCAGGGTCCCCACTCACGACCGAGGGAGTGGAGGAGACACGTGGAGCCACGGGGGGTCGAGGCGCCATGGAGCGTGATGCGACGGTCTGCGCGCTCACCGACGGCCTGGGTCGAAGGCTGCCGCCTTTGCTACATGTGTAGCGTGGCATGGCAGGCGATGACACTGAGTCCGCCGGGCCAATGAATGCGGACGGGGGTGCTGGCCCGGAGGGGCCAATAGACACAACGGGGGCGGCCGGCCCGGAGAGACCAGTGGACACGACTGGGGCTGCCGGCCCGGAGGGACCAGCGGATGTGTCACCCGGAAGCGGTAGGACGGAGGACGGACTCACCACTCCCCCACGCGACGGGATAGACACGGACGAGCCGGAGCAAATGAGAGCGCGAGGAAACAGGTCCTCGAAGAAGAGGGCATCCCGGGACTCGACGATGCAGTGCCGGGAGGGATCCCAGAAGTGCAAGGCCTTGGACTGACGAGAGACCCCGAGGAAGGTGCAGGGACGTACGCGGGGGGCAAGCTTGCCGCCCTGCTGCGGGGCGGGCAGCCACACAATGGCCACACAACCCCAGACGCGAGCAGGGCGGAGGTCAGTGCGCTGACCGCACCAATGCTGGTACGGTGTGGACTGGCGGGGTAGGGGACCGTGGGGAATCCGGTTCCAGACCCAGGTCATGTAGGCCATGGCTTCAAAGTAGAAGCCCTCGGAGAGACCGGACTCGACCCGCATGGTGCGGAAGGCATCGGCCATGGTCCGGTTCCACCGCTCGGAGACACCGTTCTGGGCGGGTGTGTAAGGCGCAGATGTCTCATGGTGGATCCCGCGGGAGGCGAGAAAAGTCGTGGCCTCACCCATGTACTCGCCACCGCGATCAGAGCGAAAGCGNGTGGACTGGCGGGGTAGGGGACCGTGGGGAATCCGGTTCCAGACCCAGGTCATGTAGGCCATGGCTTCAAAGTAGAAGCCCTCGGAGAGACCGGACTCGACCCGCATGGTGCGGACGGCGTCGGCCATGGTCCGGTTCCACCGCTCGGAGACACCGTTCTGGGCGGGTGTGTAAGGCGCAGATGTCTCATGGTGGATCCCGCGGGAGGCGAGAAAAGTCGTGGCCTCACCCATGTACTCGCCACCGCGATCAGAGTGAAAGCGGCGAAGTGAGCGGCCACACGCGCGCTCCGCGAGGACAAGCCAGTCCCGGATGGCTCAGGCGACATCGCTCTTCTGCCGAAGGCAGAAGACCCAGCGGTAGCAAGAATAGTCGTCCGTGAGGGTGAGGAAATAGCGGCCATGCTCTCCGACGGACTCGGTGGGGAGAGGACCCATCACGTCCGAATAGACAAGGTCAAGAGGCGCGGATGCACGGGAGGAAGACAAGGGGTACGTGGACCGATGCATCTTCCCCTGAGCGCAGTCAATGCACTCAGTGGGGCACAGGAGAGGGAAAGTCTCCGGGTCAAGGCCCTTGGCCGGCTGGGTGCGGAGCATGCTGTCTACGGCGGAAGAGTGGACGTGCAAGAGGTGGGTGTGCTGAGGAGAAAGCGTACTGGTGACAAACACATGGCCTGTGGTGGCCGACGGGGAGGAGACGGGAGAAGAGGAGAGGCGAGGAACATGCCACAGGTTGCCACGGGCGGTGGCGTGCAGTATGACAAGACCAGATGGACGCAACGACACAGTGCCAACACCACATGAGTGCACAACGTCCATGCTCATGCGGTCAAGGGCAGTGACGGACAGGAGGCTGAGCTCGAGACCAGGGATGAAGAGGACATCGGTCAGAAAGACGTCACCGGCAGGACCACGGAAACGAACGACGCCAACACCAAGGACAGGGAACACCTGTCCGGAGCCCGTCCGGACACCGGAGACATCGCCTACAGGACCAAGCATACTAAAGGCCCCACGAGAGGCCGTCATGTGATGCGTGGCCCCGAAGTCGATGATCCAAGTCTCAGCAGGGTCCTGGACAGGGGTCGCCAGATCGCTCACAGTCACATGGCAGCAAGCAAGGGATGCGGACGCGGTCGAAGGAGGCACAAAACGAGACTGCCAGTCGTCAAGCCACGCAATGTCGTCATGGAGAGAGGTGACAGAGACCACGGGAGACGACAAGACAAACAAGGAAACGAGACACGACTGCAGCTCCGCCTAAGTCATGCAGGGCTCGGCAGGAGAGCAGGAGGTGACGCAACTCGCACTTCCCTGGGGAGGAGGGCGAGGCAGGCCGAGCTGGAGCGCGATGAACTGCTCCAGCTGACGCTCACGGGAGGACGGCCCGGGAGCGTAGACGGAGTACGGAGTGATGGCGCCGGAGCCCGGGTAGGAGGAGGACTAAGCCGGCGAAGGAAACGGAGGCGCCGACGGCTGTGGATGGTGCAGCTGTGGCACCGGTGTGTGCTGGACTGGCGAGGCGACCGGAGTGGTGGAGCTGCTGGACGATGTCGAGGCGTCAGAGCCGGCGACAGCTACAATGACAGAGGCAAGACGGCGCTCCCGCTGGCGGCGCATGGTGGCGATGACGCGCGCCTCGTCTGTCGGTAGGGGGCACGTATACCACCCGTGCCCATGTTGGCCACAGTTGTGGCAGACCGAGCCACCACTGATGGACCCGGTCGACGGCTGCTACTGCTACTGCTGACCCTTGCCCTTCTTGCTCCGACGCTTCTTCTTCCCCAACGACGAAGAGCTGGAGGAGGTAGCTGCGGCGGGGGAGGCAATGGCCACGGAGGCGACAGCAGGGGAGGCGAGGGCCTCCGTGCGCTGGAGGTGGGACTCCAGACGAGCTTCCTCAATCCGGAGGAAGAGCTCGTACGCCCAAGGCATGAGGGTGCCATGGGCTGCCATGGTGGAAAGGACTTCCTGCGGTAGTAAACAAAGACGTCTGCGTACGCGGCGGTGGCACCGCACTTGATAGTGAGGAGCGCGGCCAGCAGGGATGGTGCAGAGGTTCCGAGGCGTCGAAGGATGTCCTCCGCCCGTTGCCAGTAGGTGGTGACCGTCTCGGTCTCCCCCATGTGCAGCGAGTTAAACTCCCGCAGTAGACGGCTGGTCTCAATATCGCTGGATAGGCGAAGGGGACGAGTGAGGATGTGCCACGCGGCAGTAGGGTCCGGGGTGGCGCCAGTGGTGACGTCACCGAGGAAAGGCTCCAGGGCCAAGCGGGAAGCCAGAGGGGTGACTGGCACGAGGGCACGTAAGGCGCGACCAGCGTCATACAACTGGTCGGCCTGAATAGTGTCGTACGGGTGGCTGTAGTATGGCCACAGGCCCTCACTCTGCGCCCAGATCCGGAAGGTGAGCTCCCAGCTTCGAAACTGTTCGCCGGCCTGAAGCGGCGGGGGCGGCGTCTCAAAGTCCTTCTGCCGACGGCCGGCGCCCAGAGTGGGGCCAAGGACGGAGGTCACCGTCAGCCTCTGGCGCTGAGTGTGCTGCTGCGCTAGGTAGTGCGTGGCGGTGGACACAGCGGGACTAGCGTGCGCATGAGGAATGAATGGCGGTAGTGTACTGGTGGCAGTCTGGGAGGCCAATGGCTGTAGTGCTGCAAGCTGCTGCGTCAAGGCAGCAAGCTGTTGCTGAAGGGCAGCCAGGGGGTAAGGGCTGCCGGCGACAACGCCGGTGGGCTGCTGCTGCTGCTGCTGCTGCAGCTACTGCAACTGCTGCACAAATGGAGGGCTGGGGGTCCCCCCAACGGAGGAAGACCCCTCACTGGGACTGTCTACCATGGCGGATTTGTTGCCCCAATGTTTTGCCCTTTTGTTTTCCTTTTGTTTTCTCTTTGTATGCTGCCGAGGTTAACAAGGACGTCAGCCCAGAACGGCTGACGTCACCAGCCGGGCTGTGGAGTTTCTTCCCCTTCCCTTTCCCCTCATTTTGCCTTTTTTATGTGTGTTGATGACGTCAGCAGTGACGTCAGCAGTGACGTCAGCGGAGGGTTGCTAACGTCAGCAACGGTAGTTGTTGCAGCTGTTGTTGCGTTGCTGCGGCTGCTGCTACTGCTGCGGCTGCTGCTGCTGCCGCTGCTATCGCTGCCGCTGCTACGTATCTGCTGTTGCAGCAGCCGTTGCGGCTGCTGTTGAAGCTGCGGCTGTTGCTACGGCGGTTGGTGCAGCTGTGGCGGCTATGGTAACTGCAAGTGCTACTGCTGCGGCTGCTGCTGCTGTTGCTGCGGCTGCTGCTGCTGCTGCTGCAGCTGCTGCTGCTGTTGTGGCTGTAGCTACTACTGCTGCTGTTGCGGCTGCTCCTATGGCTGTTGCTGCAGCTACCGCTGCGGCCGTTGTTGCTGCTACGCGCTGCTGCAGCTGTTGCGGGGTAGGGGATTTTTTTGTCTCTCCTTTTTCTTTTTCTCTTTTTCGCTCCTCACAGCGAGCTTCCCTGCTTGCTGTGAGGAGCAAGCCGCGAGCAGCGAGCTTGCTGCTCGCTGCTGGCTGCTCGCTGCTTGCTGCGAGCAGCGAGCTTGCTGCTCGGTGTGAGCAGCGAGCTCGCTGCTCGCTATGAGCTGCGAGCCGCGAGCAGCGAGCTCGCTGCTCGTTGCTGGCTGCTCGCTGCTTGCTGCGAGCAACGAGCTCACTGCCAGCAGCTCGCTGCTCGCTGCAAGCAGCGGGCAGCGGGCTACGGGCAGCTGCGGCTGCTGCTGCTACTGGCAGCTGCTGTACCAGCCGCTGCTAGCTACTGCTGGCCGCTGTCGGCTGCTGCTTGCTACTGCTGCTGCTGCTGCTGCCGGCTGCTGTTGCCGCCGGCTGCTGCTGCTGCTTGCTGTTGCCGCTGGCTGTTGCTACTGCGAGCTGCTGCAAGCTGCTGCTGCTGCCGGCTGCTGCTGCGCACAGCTGTTCCTTGCTGCTGCTGCCGCTGCTTGCTGTTGCTGCAAGCTGTTGCTGCTGTTGCAGGCTGTTCCTTCCAGCCACTCCACCTGGATGACGTCGCCGCGTGCGTCATCGCCAGAAAGCGCCCGACGTGGCCTGTCGCTCACCTCCTCCCGTCAAACGTGGGGGTCAGCGCTGCCGGAAACATTCGGCAGCATTTCCCCTGGCCCAGTGGCCGTGGGAAAAACTCTGACGCCGCCACCAGGCAGGTCAATGCTGTCAGAAAAAATCCGGCAGAATTTCCCCTGCACTGGCGCGTATGGGGGTCCGCCGGCGTTGTCCGGCACCTGTATGCCAGTCTTCTGCTGCTGTTGCTACGCTCTGGCTTTGATACCAAAAAGGAAACGCTATGCAGCAGGTTGGGGCAGCAGCGTTGTTGATGCAGCGTGCGGGCTTCCACGCTCGTTGCTTAAGTCTGCTGCCCCCTCAGTCTGCTGCTCTGGAGACTAAGTCTGGAAGCTTTGGATTTGTTACTCAGAAACGTGCGCGCCAGTGTTAGTGTCAGAAAGCAGCTGTAAACTGGAAGTAACTGATTAGGAGTGAAGAATGAGCAACAATGGGAGACCCTTCCAAGTTCTAGCTCCCCCCCACTAGTGTAGAACTTGTTACTCAGCTAACCAGCCAATCAGAAAATAGCTCTGGACCTATTTTCTGGCAGGCAGGGTTTTCTCGGTGAGCCCTGCCAGACGCCCGACAGCCCAAAACCCGGGCGTCGTCCGTTTTGCCTGAAAACTGGACCATACCATAATACCGATGCTGCGAACGCAGTCGTGCGGTCAGAATCATGTAGAACAATAGTAGCAAAGAGTTATGGCTGCCCGAACCCGGGCAGTGTCTACGATGGTTCATGATGCCGAACAGGACCATGCAACATGCAACAAGGACCCAGGGAGAGCATGACGATGCAGACGCGATGGGACGCGCTGGACGCATGCAGACAGCAACTGTGGTCAGTGACCGTCGGCAGGACGACCGCCGAGGAGGCCTGCCGATGGAGCTGAGCACGTCGCCGGAGAGAGGAGGCTCCAGCGAACTGCGAGTAGACCTCAGCGTGCGTCGGCTCCACCGGACGACACTCCATCAGCGTCGAGTCTCGCCGTCAGTCATCCGCACGCCGATGTACACAAGCCGAGAGGACACAACAAAGCACAATGAGAGATGCGCAAAAACCAACACTGTCTTCGCAAGAAAAGAACGTCGTACCCACTTTTTGTAGAAAAAGCATGGGAGGGTCACTTTTGTAGAAACATACGTATAACGTCCACATTATGTACATAATACTTCTGATGGCCACTGTTAAAAACAAATACTTTGGATGTCCACCGAGCTAAAAATCGTATGGGGAACAATATTATTCTCCGCAAACCCACTTTCACACTCCACCGACATATGCCCGACGACATGAAAAGAAAACCTTAGTCATTGACGCAAACACAGATTAGGTCCCGTATGCTAATACTTTTCCTATTTTCTAGTATATATATATATATATATATATATATATATAGCGAGAGTTGAAAACGACTTACATGCTCATGATACTTCTTTGTATATTTTAAGTGTTTCTCTACCTTCGCGGGTCTCTCTTTCACACTCTCCCCCCATCTCTCTCTCTCACTGTCTTTGTGTTTTTACAACTTTTGCTCTGCTTAATAGTCCTCAAACTAGAAAAAAAGAAAGTATCGATACCGGTATCGGTATCGAGCTGGAGGGCTGCTCGATACCGACGCCGATACCCGCGATACCGGTACGAGGGCTCGATTACGGCGACGATGGGACTCCGACGGGCTGGCTGGCGGCAGATCGCCACCACGTCGACTCCCTGTTTGACTATCGGGCTGTCGACCAGACGAGGTCTGATCGACAGCTCGTCATTTTTTTTGCGCTCTTCTCATGTCGACGACGTCGACATGAGAAATACGCCAAAAAATAATTGACGTCGACGTCGCATCGGCGTCCATATTTGCGCTGCAAATATAGACGTCGAGTCGACGTCGAAAAATATTTTCTGTGCGTGGGAGAGAGCTTATGATAACAACTACGTCGCTCAATTGTTTTTCACATTGTAGCAAACGGAAGTGAACGGTTTAAAGTGAACAAAACTGTTTCGCTCGTTAACGTAATGAACGAGCGAAACAGTCCTCGAACTGGTCTTAAGACCCAGCGCCAAAAGGCCCATTCGAGGGGCCTTTTGCTCGTTCGCGTTGGGAACGAGCATATAAGGTGACCGTGGACATCCACGGTCGCGTAATTGTGATGTAAACGATAGACCAGCGGCCCATGTCCGGCGACGGAAAAAAAAAGATTGTTGAGTGGATATTAATGACACGCTGTAGCATACGGACCATTTTTACAGTTAAAAATGGTCTTTAAATAATTATCGGGTGCTTCGGGTACTCAAGGCTCAAGTTTCGAGGAGTCAAAGCCCGGAAAAATATATTAGGCTAGAGTCTCGTTCGACTCTAGCCTGGAAAATGTCCGTGACCGGATTCTAGGTGAAAGGAGTGCCGCGATGGAAAATCCATCGCGTCACTCCTCCTCCACTCCTAGCTTGGCGCCAGGGTCCTGTTCCAGCGTGGCAATGCCACGTGGAACGATTAGGGTTAAGATGCATGTTTTGCAAAAATGCCCTATGACGACTACGTCCATTTGTGGCGCGGTTCGTCTCAGCCAAAAGGGATGAGGCGACCATTCGCTGCTCCTCCTGAGACGACTATTCTGAGGGCCTACATTTTGGTTCAGCAGTTAGTCGCAAAACAGACCACGTCTGTTACATTGGTATCAGAGCCAGCGCTTTCGCAAAAAAAAAAAAATGGGTGTCGATTACACTCAAACGTCGGATCCTTCCATCGACGGAGAGCAGAAGCCGAGGAATGTTTGGACCGTTCGTCCAAACGCCGCCCGACCGGCGGAGCGAGTTGCTTCCGATCTCCGAGCGGAGAGTTGTGAAAAGAAAAAAAAACATGAATGGAGCAAGGTTCTTCGTCACAGGAATACGCTCCCCGACGACGGAGCCAACAACGACGGGCCGACGGGTCGGGTCGGTTGCTCGTGCTCCACCGACGAGGCCGACTCCCCGTAGGTGGGGGGCGGGTCGTACGCTGCTCTCCCTCCCCTCTCAGGCACAGATAGTACCAAAGTGGGAGGAGGGGGTGGCGCTGCTCCTTTTCTTTGATTCTTAGGCACCGATAGCGCCAGAAAGGGAGGACAGGCCGTACGCCTCTCTCCCTCTCCTCTCACGCGCCGATAACGCAAGGGAGGGAGGAGGGGGTGCTGCTCTCCCCTCTCCCTCTCCTCTCACGTGCCGACAGCACAAGGGAGGGAGGAGGGGGTGTTCTCCCCCTCTCCCTCTCCTCTCACGCGCCGACGGCGCAAGAGGGAGGAGAGGGAACGCCTCCCCCTTCCCCCCCCCATCAGACGTGGGATGACTGCCCGTGGGGGAGAAGAGGGGGGGTTCCCCCCCCCCCCC
>SZWC01026016.1:13829-27605 GCA_023375785.1 Penium margaritaceum
AGGCAACGAGGTGAGCAGAGGTTTGGTTCGAGTTCGGGAATGTCCTCGATTGCGCCATGGACATGTCATGGCCACGGCAAGCCATGGCTATAACAGTGACTATTATGACGACCGTGGCCACCTTGAAGGCACCATGACATGTCCAAAGGCACGCACCCTGTCGCGCTTGAGCTCCAGCGCGGCCTTGCCGGACTTGGCCTTCACGGTGGGGCCGAGGGCATCCTCGGCCGCCCCCTCCTCTGCCACCTCCGCGGCCACCTCCGCCACGGCCCTGGGCTGCACGGCAGAGCGGGCAGACGGCCGCCTGGCAGCCTCTGCCCGCCAAGTCAGCGCAGCGCCATTGATCTCCTTCCTAGAAACTGCAGAGATTGAGGGGAGGGGAGAAGAGGGCGAGCATGTGGACGCGACTGCGGAGCATCTCGCTGCCGAGTCCAGGTTCAGTGCGCGCATGGAGGCGGCAACCTCCATCACCGGTGCCATGGTTCCTGTAGTCGAGACGTGAGAGCGAACGAGAACGGCAACCAGGACGGCGAATGCGGCGCCTCTGCCTGCAACCTCAACCCTGTGGCAAGAAGGGCTGCAGGTAGTGGGTGCCCAGGGCTCAAGGGCGCTTCCCCGCCCGGAGTTGAAGGAGATAGGGCCCGTGAAAAGAAACTCGTAGGCGCAAAGCTTCAGCAGTTAGTGCAAAAGAGGGCGGGACGTGCCAGGCCTTGGTCTTCCTCCTGTTGCAGCAAATCAGACGACGGATCTGTGCCGGAGTGGAAAGGAGAGGGCCTGGTGACCCATGCAACTTGCTCTGGGAACACTGTGGGAAATGCTGACGTGATCCAGCCATAATTCACACATAAATCTACGTCACAACTTTCATCTATGGTGCAAAGCCATGATGTCCGCATAATTCCTCGTACCCGTCTCCTCGCGATGCACGATGGAATAGCTCAAGCCACATGGCATGGCATAGTCCATAAATGACCTCGAACGGTGATTTGGATAAGGCGCGCCGGTTGGGACACGCGGGCTCGAAGTTCGGACGCATCCTGGGTTCGACGTCATCGCAGGTTGGCCGAAGTGAAAATAAGAAAACGCCTTCCAGGAAACTGTTAATATTCAAGCATCATTTTCACCATAAGAACAGAGAACGGTGGAGTAGTCATTCAGATGAGCCTTCCAAGTTCTGTTTGAATGTTTTGAAATTCAGGAAGCCATCATCAACAATTCCTGCAAAACAACCTGCCGTTGTGGCGAAATGTCGAACCACGTGGCAATCATCCTGCCCATGACATGGGGCTACCCACACGTACTCGGGTGTACATGCAGATCTACAACCCCGATTGTCAAACCCCTAAATGTGACCATTGACCACAACTAATTTCTGGCCGCAGTCGTCCTCGCTAAGATAGGGGGCTTTCTCGGAACCGGGACAAGCCCACGTGTCAAACCCGTCCGCCAGGCGAAAGCAAGAGAGAGAAACGTGTAAAAATATCAGAAAATTTACTTCTAAGGTTTACCAGTGTTGACTGAAAGGACAGACCTGGGTCGTTTTCCTCTTAAAATGGATATTTTTATGAAATTTTGGTATAATTTTAGCCGCCTTGTGGTTTTTATGCGCCTTTTAGTTCGATGTAGCTTTTCTTTAACAAGGCTTGTACCATGTGCGAATGAAACATGATGGTAAAAGCTATTAAAAGAACGGTGAATGGTCTTTTGTCCACATGGTAGGTCTATAAGATTATCAAAATGTTGTACAAAAAAGACACAAAGCATTTTTTTTACGGACGGATACTTGGAGATGGACTTGAAGATAGAGGAGAGGATGTTCCATCATTTCACCAAGGCTAAGGATGGGTGAACCCATCCTTTTTTGTGCTTGATCAGTCACGTTCAGTGGGCCACCACGACATACTGACATGGAATATCTGCCGAGGCTTCAGATTTGCAAGAATCCATTAGGGGGGGCTAAATAGTGATCCAGATTAAATTTCTAATATTAAAACGTGCATTACCTCCAGGGCTCATGAAACAGTTTCCACTTGCAATCATAGTGAGCAACAATCTTGACCCCTTAACAATTAGCTAGTTGAGAGATGGGTGTTGTACTTATGTGTGTTATGGTGGGATGCTCGTGTACTTGTCTCGAATCTCCTACCAGTGTTGTTGGCGGAGTTTTGGACATCATTTTTGTATCGGTAGGAGTACCATGTAAGCCTTTTTCATCTTCGTTAAGTGAACTTGCTCGTGACCATTCAAAGGTGTTTCCATAACAAGGGACTCTCGTGCACGTCATCCAAATTTGACAAGAGCTCTTATTGAGGGGTGAGGTTTCTCTTCTATCGTTGGAGCCTGATCAAGTCCTTTTGTAGTTTCTCAAGCCCATATCGCGCGTTAAGGTACATCCTTCCATGTTCAAATAGTCGTCAACTATGATTCTATTATTTCATTGAACAAATGTTTGGATGGTTGTGCAAGTGTGTTTGCTTTGACACGAGTCTCGTTTGCTCTCTTTCCAATGTCAGGGAATAACGGCATGTCTTTTATTGTGGTCCTAGCTGCCACACTAGGACCGGTGTGTGCTCCATTTCCACATTATTGTATGGTACTCGAGGCTTCTGAAGAAGATGTGATTTCAGCAACGTGAGACTCAATACATCTTCTATTTTTTTTCACCTAGTCTTCTTGCAAAGCTTCATGACGCTTTTGTTTTCCCTGTAGGTGAATGAGATGTCTTTGTTGACTTCTCCAATTGGGAACATGTGTGGCGTTTCACTTATGTCTGCTGTGGTAGGTTGTTGTTCGGCCTGCTCTTAAACACCAAAGCCTTGTATTGATGTAGAAGATGGTGGGGTCTTTCAATTGTTCCACACCTCGCACTGTTGATGTTGAAATTTCCATTAAACCGTATCACATCTCTTGATATTGTGGGAAACATCAATCTCCTTCATTCGCCTCGTGAGATTTTCGTTTAGGTTGCGGATAGCCACCTATACTTTGAGGCTGTAACCCTTATTTCACCGCATGGAAAAGGCAATGAGATAAGAGGGTTACGTTGTTTTTGTCCCTTAGTGATATAGCATGCATGATGTTGAGCCTTGCTTTGAATTTGTTAGAATGTTGCCACCGCTTATTCCAACCCCTTTTCATAGCCATTTTTCCACTCGTTAGTATAGTGTAGCCATATCCAAAAGCGAATACGTTTCTCCCATCCCGTGTTCAGAGTTGCACAATATAATTGGATGACATGATGATAAGTAGAGACATGACAATTGACTTTGTGAAACCTCGTATCAGTGTAGAAATGACATGGTGATGTGTGTGACGACGACCATAAGCTAAACATGAATGAGTATCTAAAATTCCATACTCGAAGACCCATGGGATGCTTATCCTTAATGCCTTTATGCAAGGTGTGGAAGCCCTACGTGTTATAGAAGCTAGGAAGAGGCAAGCATAAATGTGTCTTGTGAGTAAAAACATCTATGATACATACAACATGCTAGTGTCTGTGCACCCAAACCTGGTGTACTTCCAAGTTATCTTTGATGTCTTACATTGACAGTTTCATGAATTGAGATTGCTACCTACATGACGACCAAGGAATTTGCATAATTCCATATGAAGGCTAAGAGGTTGATCATTCGTGGTACTAGCAAAGAGGACATGTGGAAATAATAGGTTCTCGAGGGATGGCCAAAAGAAACCTTTTACCCACTTGGGAGGTGGAAAGCTCAACCAGGAGGTTTGCTGATCACCATACACTTAGAAGGCGACATGTCACAACATTCCATGTGGAAGTCCCGCATGTCACCTAAAAAAGTAATACACAAACATATGAGACATGTTGTTCGGTTTATGAAACGGATCATATGATGTCCTCCTCCATACAAGGACATCATATAAGAGGATACGCAAAACCACAAAATGTTAAGATAACCAGTTATTCAAATTGGGCATGAGAATAATCTCCTCGTGACTTGGTCCACCTGTCCTTCTAGGTACACTTCTCGTTTGGAGGAGTTCATCTAAAAGTGCATTATAGTATGTGCATGTTTTGTAACTGATACAACACTCCCCAAATACTGTAGAAACCGGCCACAGTCCATGCATCATAACGTTTCATATGTTTATTTGGTGAGGAAATTAGATTCTCCCTGACTATAGATTTGCAATGCAAAAAAAAAAATGCACTGGATGATACAGGGAGAACCTCTTGCTCAATTGTTCCTCGAAGTTCACATACAAAGACAAAGTGGCAAAAAACACCATTTCAACTGTGACCTTCGATGAAAACATTGGGTTGTTGAATGATGTAGTACGTGGAGACAATAAGGACAGTACATGAACATACACTAGCACTTTCCTCAATTAGTGAATTCACACATAGGTCTTGACCTCTCACTTGGAATGTATTTGAGCGTTTTTAAGCTATATTTTGGAATAAGGTCAAACAATGTGGTGGTTTGATGTGCGGACCAAAGTTCCACAGTGGTAATGATTTCTTTCTCCACTAGTGCCATTCCTTAATCTGAATTTGACCCATGCTCTGGACAAAGATCAAACAAATTACTTGAACTTTCTTAGCCAATAATATGCTACAATCATTAGAGGCGAGTCACAAGTAGAGGGTTAGTGCTTGTATTAGCTAAACAAACATAAAGAATATCCATATTTACCACTGCTGATGTGGATTCAAAGGGAAACATAGCTCGGTGAGTTCACATACCCATCTTCCAAATCATAGGAATCCTCTAGGAATGGTTTCATCCATTCATGTCATATTCCCCCACAAGAACTGGACCTATCTTACTTAGGTATCCACAAAAAATGTCCCATCTCAACATCTCTCTCTCTCTCTCTCTCTCTCTCTCTCTCTCTCTCTCTCTATCTCTATCTCTATCTCTCTCTCTTTCCTTCTCCCTCCCTCTCTTTTTCTCCCTCTATCTCTCCCTCTCCTTCTCCATGTCTCTCTCTATTCCCCCTCCACCCCGCCCTCTCTTTATCTCTTCCCCATTAACAAAACTGGCCTTGGGTTGGGTTGGCACAAGGGGGTAGACTTGGTGTGGGTTAGTCCTAACGTGCAGGCACGTGATGTAGAATACTTTTGGTTCTGAGTTAACCACTGGCTGTGGCCTAGAGTAACCACAGGTGGCACAGGTGGCCAGGAGTAACCACATGTGTCTAAGGTTGAGCCACAAGTGGGCAAGAGTAACCACAGGTAACTCAGTTAGAGCCACAGGTGGCCAGGAGTAACTTCGGGTGGTTCAGGTGGAGCTACAGATGGCCAGGAGTAACCACAAGTGGCTCAGGTGGAGCCACGGGTGGCCAGGAATAACCACATGTGACTAAGGTAGAACCACAAGTGGCCAAGAGTGGCTAGGGTTGACCAGGAGTGGCCAGGAGTGGCCATGAGTGACCAAGAGTGGCCAGGAGTGGCCAGGAGTGCCCAAGAGTGGCTAGAGAAGGCCAAGAGTACCCAGAGGTAGCCTGAGGTAGCCCGAGATGGCCATAGATGACAAGAGATTGTCACAGGGTACCTACCATCCAACTAAGATGCCAGGAGACCTGCCATAGAAGCAGCTAGGACAATCCTTGGTCCTTAGCAATTATTTCTAGGACCCCATCATCATGAGAATAACACAATCACTACTTTTGCCTTCAATTTTGCCAACCGGCTCAACTTCTCTCTCAATTGTGCACACAAGGCGCTCTCCTCACCGTGGTCGTTGAAGTTTACATGGTATCACAACCATACGAAAGTGTGCATTGGGCACCTTGTAAATCCTCCTCTAAGAGGGAGAGAGTTATGTTTGACTCACATATGGCTATCCTTCTTGGAACCAATGTGGTTGCTTTCCATGCCTATCACTGAAGCAATGCCCTCCATCCCAGTCTTCATCCGCACCAACCACAACTCATGGGAAGTTTGGCTTTGCTTTGCCCTCGCCATCGCCAAGGTGTGGGCCATGTCACTGGAGATGTCACAAAACCAATCCCCACAGCTAAAAAGGAGACTCGTACGGCAAAGGAAGAAAACAAGAACAAGGTTATGTTTTTCTGATTGACAGAGCTCTTGATTCCAAGTAGGTGGACATATGCAACAACTGCGTTTCAACAAAAGCTAAGCGGAACAAGGTAAAAGCAGCACACATACAGAATTCTTTCTGATGGCGCATTTGACCTCCTTGGCCGCATCTTCAACCTGCGCTATACCTACCAACAAGGCATGGTTGCCTACATCAACCGCATTGAGAGCATTCATGCCAAACTCACGGCCATCCATGGCGACGAGAGTAACAAAGTTGAGGTACCTTAGTGTTTTCCATATTCGCCTAAAACAATCCAGTGCCCTAAAAAAATGGTCATTCAACGCAACGTGTGTTGGGGGGAATTGCAGTCCAGGATCCGCTCTTGGCGGGGAACGGATCTTGGACTGCTTGCCACGTGGAATTGGCAACGTGGCAAGCTTTGCAAGTCGTTAAGTTTTCCTGGATGAGGTTAGCTTTACGACTAGCAAAGCTTGCCTCGAGGTCCAACGGCAGGCGCACAGTCAAAGCATCGAACTGCGCGCCAGTCGCTGGAGCCGAGTGGGACCTTTTGTTCAATGTTTTCACTCACCAAATAAACAAACCAGTCCAATATTGAAACAAAAATCTAACAAAAGGTCACCAAATTTTCATTCAACAATACAGGCATCAAATTGGATTTGAAAAACTAGGCGAATATGGAAAACGCTACGGTATTCTTCACTCTCAGCATGCTCAGTGGCCTGCCATCCGAGTGGGATGTCTTCAAGCTCAGCCTGCGCCATCTCAACAAAGACCATCTCACTTTCAAGTATGTTACAGGACACCTTTTGGAAGACGAGAAGGAAGTAAAGTGCAAAGAGGAAGCATTTGACTTTGTTGCCTCGAACGTTTGTGGAGGCAAACCCACCTGCATAGCTCCTTAGGGTTCAAGCGTGTTCGTCTCTAGCAAGGGGAAAGGCTCCAAAACAACGGGGCCAAGGACCAAGTGTTCCTATTACGACATCAAAGGGCAAACAAGTGATAAGTGTTTTTGTAAGTGTGAAGCTGAGTGGCACAATACTCATGGAAATGACAAGTGCGCACCCCATTTCTTAAAGGGTGAACTGTAGTCCATCTCCGATAGCAAATCCAATGTTGTGGAAGAGATA
Organism: Penium margaritaceum; assembly: GCA_023375785.1. NCBI lineage: Eukaryota > Viridiplantae > Streptophyta > Zygnematophyceae > Desmidiales > Peniaceae > Penium > Penium margaritaceum. The sequence goes on from SZWC01026016.1 coordinate 20,998, forward strand.
TCCGATGAATGTTTTTGGTTCCACGGCTGACATTGGTGCAATTCCAACTCCCTCGTCTGCCAAGGAGAAGAAAGACGTGCTGGACACCGGATGCACATCACACATCTCACTGTCTCTTGATACGTTCTCAACGTACGAGTTGGATGCATCTTCAAGGAAAGATATAGAATCTCCTGGCTTCACCCCCAAGCATCAATGTGACAATTCAAGGCAATAGAGCAGTACACCTAAAAACCTCGTATGGTTCACTTCGTGTACCCGAGAGTACACACAACCTCATCTCAGCCTCTGTCCTTGATGACGAGGAGTATACCATTCACCATTTGGAACAATAAAGATCAGGTTGTTACAACCAGAACACATGACAAGAACCTGTGAATATTGGATCCTCCAAACACTAGTCTACATGTAACATCCAGTGGAAAGGAACAGCCCAAGACCGCACCTGGTTGTCTAGTTGATAGTGTTGACACCGTGGGACTAAATCAATCTACCGGTGCTGTCCAACCTTGTGCTGAAGATAGTGAACTCCCTCAAGCAACTCCCGCACAAGAAAAACAAGTTCTTTGGCGCTGTCAACTCAGTCATCTTCACCAAAAAGCCGTCCTTCACCCTGTACGAGCAACCACAAGGATGTAGGTAAAAGAGATGAGCACTCATGCAAACCCATGCCATTCTTGACTTGAGAGCAAGCAACATTACATGCCTTTGCCGAAGAGCAATACACAATCAAGCTGGCCACTCCAAGTCATCCACATGGATGTAGCCGGTCCATTCCGTAACCCATCCAAAGGGGACTACCAGTATGCTCTCGTGATCGTGTATGATTTCTCGTGGCATGTGAGAGCTTTCATTCTCAAGACCAAGGCTGATGTCTTCCAGTACTTCAAGGAGTTCACTGCTGAATGCTAGACCCAGTTTGGATGGCCTCTTCAGGCCATTTGCACGGATGGTGGTGGCGATTCTGTGAAGATTTCAAGAGGATGAAGACCTTCCTCAGCAACTGAGGCATTCTCCATCAGTTTTTGCCCCCCTACACCCCTCAACATAATGGGGTGGTTGCACTTGCCAACATGACCTTTTTTTAAATGGTTCGTTGCATGCTCCATGAGTGGGTGTTGCCACTGGAATGGGTGAGGGAGGAATTGATGCATGGGGTGTATGTGAGGAATAGGTCCGCCTCACAAGTACTTTGAGGATAGAAACCATTTACTTTATGGAGCAACGGTTCTCTAGATCTGACAATGGCCAAGGTATTTGGGTGCCTCGCTTTTGCTAGGGCTCCAGAGAGCATGAGCACGTCGAAGCTTGCCCCGTGGAGTGTGTGATGCATTTAGCCCGGGACCAAGGCTTAAGGGATATTCAACCTTGTGGTAAACAACTCCATCATCACGCAACAGGCAAAATTTGACAAAGATGTCTATGTTCTTCTAGTTTCAAAACATCAACCTCCAAGTAACCTCATTATTCTCCAACACCAAGCTCCAGCGCCATGAACACACGTGGAATCAGCAACACCCACGTCTACTAGTACTAAAAATGATGATGGAGAGAGCAAAAGTGGTTGCTTTCACAATGAAGTAGCAAGTACACCACCTTTTGAGGCCTCTCCTAGAGTGACTGAAGCAGAAGATGAAGGACAAGGACTGCAACCAGTAGAAATCACTTCAGCGACCAGCCAACCCTTCGACCATACCATGCCTGAAAGTGTTGGAAAACCCAGCTCAACAGTGCAAGAGACAAAAGAGGGGGGGCCCCAGCAGAAGCCAAACAGGACAAACCTCAACCTGTCAGATTTGTCTTACATGTAAGGGGCTTGGCGCCAATCGTTGACCATCAACCACATGATCAAGCCATGTTTGTTGGTTTCGAGGTGGTCCCTTAGACTTTGCAAGCCGCATGATTGTGTGAGCATGCGGACTGGTGGGAGGAAGTAATGCAAACATAGATGTGAGCCCTCAAATCCACTCAGAACTACATGCTTGATCTGCTGCCACAAGGTCACAAGGCAGTCGGGTGAAAATGGGTTTACGCACTCAAGCATGTTGCAAATGGGAGGATTGAGTGTTACAAGGTTTTCCGAGGGTTTTTCCAAGAGCATGGTGTTGACTATCACGAGAAATTTTTGCGAGGAAACGTTCACCACCCTGCCTATCATCGCAGCCACACACAACGTGGACCTTTACCAAATGGATGTCACATCTGTCTTCCTTCACGTGCCGCTTGACCAAGAAGTCTGCACTTTCTGACTGCAAGTGTTTGAGGATGATTTGCAGCCCAGATACGTTTGGCGTCTCCACAAAGCCTTGTACAACCTCAATCAGGCTCCGCGTGCATGGTGTGGGAGGATTGTTCAAGCACTCCATGCACTTGGCTTCTGCGTCAGTGAGACAGACACAAATGTTTTTGAACGAATCCTTGATGGAAAATTACTCATGGTGTTGGTGTACGTGGATTACTTGGTCATGGCGATGGTGATAACGGCTCATCTTGAGAACTTCAATAGAGAGATGCACCAACAGTTAGCCATGAAGGACCTCAGGGACCTTGAGTTCTCCTGAGGTCCTTCATGGCTTGAAGGACCTCAGGGAGAGGTCCTTCAAGCCACGAAGTACCTCTCCCTTGAGTTCTCCGTGGGCTTCCATGTTGTCTGGGACAGGACTAAGCTAATAGTCACGCTCCACCAAGTGCCATATCTACCACACGTTCTGGCCAGGTTCAACATGGTGGTTTGCAAAATAATGACAAAACCTACGATAGCAAAACATGCCCTGAATGGAGCCTTTTCACCCTCCACAAAATCTGAACATGAGGTGGCAAAAAAATCCCATATATCTCCTTAGTGGGTTCTCTCATGTATGCCATGGTTGGCACGTGACTGGATTTGGGCGTTGTTGTTGGCCTTCTCGCACGATTCATAAAACAACTTAGAACAGGTCGTTGGGAGGGAGCCAAGCGTGTTTTCTACTCAATGGCTCCGGCCCCCTCACCTTTGTTGGTTTCAGTGATGCATCGTGGGCTCATGATGTTGACAACCACTACTCTATCCTCTGCTATTGTTTCATGCTCGGCAAAGGCGTGATGAGATGGAACTCCAAACACTCCCACTACATGGCTCTCTCTACAACTGAAGCCGACTACTATGTATGCACAATGGTGGGAGGAAGTGAAGATGAGATGTTTGGGTTGGGGGACTGTGGAGGTTATTGTGACAGGGAAGAGTGGAGGGAGGTGGAGTGGATTGGATGCTTGAAATGGTAAGAGTGAAATATCATAGAGGAGGTAAGTAAATGTGTTGAGATTGTGTGGTGATGAGGTAAAGGACAGGTAAGGGAGAAACATTGCACATGTAATGAGAGTTCGGGAGCAAGAGATTACGGAATTCGAGGACAACGGATGGAAAAAAAACCAAATCTGTAAGGTTTTGGCGTGATGGCATGGGATAAAGAGCATTGGTAGAACAAAAGATGCTATTTATAGTGATGCAAAACCAGAATAGAGAAGGGAAAGTTTATGCAAACACATTGGAGTGATTAACAGCGATGCAAACTGAAACAATGGAGGCTATGATGGAGGATATGAAATGATAGAGAGTCTTATTGTATATGTGATAGAGGCATGTGGATTGATGTTGACAAACAGGCTGGACCACATGGCGAGGGCTGGTTTGGAGTTGCAAGACACATGTGCTCCATAAGTGGGCAAAACATTGGTGTTCGGGTGAGGCAGGCAGCATGCTAGGAATGGTGGAACAATCATGGAAGCGACTTGTACCTTGTACATGAGGTGTGTGTGGCGGGTGTATGAGGGGAGATTTTGATAAAGGTGGGAGTGCCAATAATTTCAAATGAAGGGGAGAAAATGTGGGATGCCATGCTCGAGCTTGTGAAGAAGGAGGCTAGATACAAGGAGTTCGATGAGTGGTCATTATCACGGTGCGCCAAGGTGCCGGTGCATTGAAAAGTGGAGGACGGTGGTTGTGGGAGTGTTGAGGAATACTTTTGCAAGCAGATGGCCTCTTAGCTTCCATCGCGGAAGTTACAAGGCCATTAGAAAACGACCTATGAGTTCCTAAGTCAATATACAAGATGAAAAAGGAGGAATGGTTGGATTAGATGCATGGGACGATGGGAGAAGGTGGCAAGGGAGGATTTTCAAAAATAGTGAGAAAAGACTAAGACACGGTTCTAGCAAAGGTGATTCTCAGGAATGTGGAGAATAATTCGTGGATCTAGCTGCTTGTGAATACGTGGTGGAGTACATCATGATGATTTAGTCCCACAAAATGGAGACGAGGATATGTTTATGGTGGCAAGCGTAACCTTGTGGTTAGTAGAAAGTTCGTGTGGAAAAATGATGGATGAGATTGCGGATCAAAAACCATTGGTATCGTTGACAAGTAAAATCCATGGAGTGTGGTTGATCAGAGAGGTCCCGGTAGTATTAGAGAACAAGGCAGGTTTCGTAATTGTGAATGGAATTGAAGGGTTTGAGAACATAATTCCACATTTCGTTAATCGGTTTCGTTAAAAAACTGGAAGACATATTGGATCGTGAAGGTGATAACTTATGTTGAAGCAATCTGTTTCGTGTATTGGTATGATTTACAACTGATTTTTATCGGTGAAAGTTGTGGGCGATTTCTGTGGGTCACCATAGTGGATTCATTTCGGTAGTTATCTCAGACCCTGCTAGTACGAGCAGAGAATCTTCCGCCTAGTGTGGAGACATGAATTATAAACTGGGGGAGTGCAAGCTACCCTGTAAGAATGCTATATTTCTTCAATTAGTTAACTTTTTATAAATTAAAAACTGTAGCATTCTTATAGGGTAGGTTGGGGATATGATCCATCGCATGGAAGGAACATGCAAAAATGTTTCACCTAATTCCATAGTGTCAGTGACAATGAAAGCGACAACACCGGTGTCTAACTCGTTTGGTTTACATGGGTTGTTAGGTGTTTTTGCAGCATCTTATAGAAAGCACCATGTGAGAGCTTAACATGGAAAAAAACGAAGGGCATAATAATCCTTCTACCCAATCTGCAAAGGGGTTGGTGACGCCCTTCCAGCAGACAAGTTAAATTCATGCTCTACCCAGTGACACAAAGAATGGGACAAACTACCCACTTGCTTCATCATGCTGGATCAGTTGCATGCACTACTGATTGAGCAAAGCGAGATGGGGCATGTCGACCCCCTCGCGGTTCTTGCCCCCACGCACGAATCACGATTGAGCGAAAATGCCAGTTTTCGAGAACAAGCGGAAACGCTCGTGTTTTCTTCTTCTTTCCATCATGAAAAGGGCAGTTCGACGCCCGAGCCCTACTTGGTAAAGCGGCTCGTTAAGGCGGCCCTTTTCGCTCATTCGTCAGCAACGGGGCCTCGACGGCCGATCTAGTCAGCCGCGGAACCCGGCCGGCAAATCTCACAAACGATAGGGCCCTTCGTCTTCGTCCAGCCTGCACCAAAACACGATGCGGCCATGTGGAAGTCTGACAAAGGCAGAAGTCACCGCCAAAACAAAAACTAAGCTTACTAAACGACATTCACGATGCTTCCCTGGGCTTACAAAGAAGATATCTATGTCAAAAACAGTTGAACAGAATTAAAAACGAGACTGGAATATCTACTACTCAACCGCCGTCCGATGAAGATTGTGAAATATCTGGACAGTCCATCGTTAACTCGCAAACTTTAGAGCTCATTTTATTCGAAATCGTTTTCGCGGAGAAACAAAGACAAAGCAAAAGACGAAAACGACATCTTCTTCAAGGAAAGAACTTCTAAGTCAAAGATGGAGCATGAAATCCAAACATGGCAAAGAAAAAAGGGAACATTTAAAAAAAAACTGAGTATGAGGTAGTGAGAATAAGATAACAAATAGGAATCCCACAATGAAGTAAATGAAAAAATGTACTCAATGCAGGACAAAAATTCCACAAATGCCAACTAGGAAAAATACAAATAATTTTATAGAAATCAAACAAGAAAACATAGAAATCTGTGTATAAAACTATAGACACATATGGATACAAAAAAAGATATTGATATGGATAAAAATGTACATATACATAAAAATAAAGAAATTGATATTGATATGTATACATATATGTAAAGATATACATTCACATATTGATATACATATAGATAAACATTCAAATGAAACTACAAATGTAGAGGTGGATACAATAATGGATATGATTTTGAGAAATATATAGATATTACCAAAAATATGGATGAAAGTAAAGGTTTAAATATCGATCTACATGTAGATATAGATGTACATATACATAAAGATATAGATATTAAGATATAGAGATATAGATACATGCATAGATAAAGATATAAATAAAGATATAGATACATATATACATCTATATATAGATATAGATATAAACATAGATAAATATATAGATATAGATATAGATATAGATATAGATATAGATATAGATATAGATATAGATATAGATATAGATATAGATATAGATATAGATATAGATAAAGATAAAGATATAGATATAGATATAGATATGGATATAGATATAGATATAGATATAGATATAGACATAGATATAGATATAGATATAGATATAGATATATATATA
>SZWC01026023.1:20735-33449 GCA_023375785.1 Penium margaritaceum
GAGAGAGATATGTGGGAGAGAGAGAGAGAGAGAGAGAGAGAGAGACAGACAGACGGACAGAGAGAGAGGGAGAGAGAGATATGTGGGAGAGAGAGAGAGAGAGAGAGAGAGAGATGTATATATATAAGAGAGAGAAACAGCTAGAGAGTGGGGAGGGAGAGAGAGAGAGAGAAAGAGAGATGGAGAAAGTGAGAGAGGGAAAAAGAGAGAGGGAGAGAGAGAGACAGAGAGAGGTGAGATAGAGGAAGAGAGAATGAGAAGGGAAACAAAAAAATCTGGGATGATCTTAAGTGAGGGGGTTTCTAAAGCACGAGAACAGAAAGGCTGAATGGTCGCAAAGGCCAACGTGCCTCTTTGGGGGTAGATGGCCCAGGCCTTAGAAAGAAAAGCAAGAAATGGGTTAAGGGGGGGTTCGAAAAAAAGCCAGAGGCAATAAGTGGGCCCGGGGGCCCAATGTTCAGAGTGCAGAGTGTAGGGATCAGAGCCAAGAGGCCAAGAGCTTCAAGAAAAGGGCCTGGATTCTAGGGTGTAGAGCCTAGAGCCTTGAGCTAAGGGGCAAGGAGCCTTGGGCCAAGATCCAAGGGTCGATGGCCAAGGCAAGGGCCAGAGCTGGATAGTGGAGGGTTTGGAGCCAAGGGCCTAAAGGTTGGGGCAAAAGCAGATAGCGGGGGATGGGCTGAGGCGGGGCCAGATCCAGAGAAGGAGGGTGGGGGGAGACTTACAGGAGAAGAAAAACAAGAAGGGAATGGAAGAGCACAAAAAAGAAGAGTGATGGAGTAAAGGGAAAACAACCAGTGGGGTGGGGAGGGGGGGTGGATTGACAAGAAAGTCCCAAAAAAGCCGGACCTGGTAGGTTGAGGAGGTGGATGGAAAAGAAAGGCAGAAGCCACGGGGATAGGAATGACAACGACGACGATGATAACGCTTGAATTCCGCATGGAAGCAGCAAAGCATCCTAGTAGAAGACACCTACAACAATGGCGATGGGGCATGAGGGCAGCAATGGAAGCGACAGCAACTGCAACGGCAGGGACGATAGTTAACGGTGGCGACCGTGGGACAGCGGAAGCAAAAGTGGAGAGAGCGGAGTCCACAGGCCCAGTGAAAGTTGGATATGGGGTACCAAAAAAGAGTGACCAATGTGGTTTGCTCGTTAGAAATCACCAGGTCAACCTACCAGGTCCTGCCTAGGCGGCTCTTGGTCAGCATGATCAACTCCCTGATCAGTAAATAGAGCATGATTTTCTGGTTCTGTTGAATTTTACAGAACCCAATTTGGATTCTGTTTGAGGGAGATATAGATTTTCAAGGTTTGGTGGCAATGGGCCCGGTTCAAGTGATGGCTACTTCACTACCAGCACCAATGACGGCCACAATTATTGGCCAGGGAGGTTTGGTGCGGCCTTCAAGGTAGAAAGGTGGAAGGAGGACCTTCAGAGAGCTTCAAGGAAGGAAGGAACAAAGATTATTGGTTGTGCACATAGCAGGGATGGTAATTCTCTTGTGTGAGAATGTGACGGCCGCTCATCTCGCTAGACTAGGAGTGTGCTAGGAGGTGAACTTTGACATAATGGTTCTTCTAGATCCATGTACCAAATGAGGTGTAGTTAGCCTTGTTAGAAATCTGTGCTAATGTACTTTCTCACTCAAGGGTTTATTGAGACATTTGTGTTCTTTGCAAACCTACATTTGCTTCCTTTCTGTCTGTGCAACCTGCATTTCCCTCTCACAAACAGTTGGTCCTGCCTAGGCGGCTCTTGGTCAGCCTGATCAACTCCCTGAGGGCTGCCCCAGCTTCCATCAGTCAATGGCTTGATGCCATGTTGAACAGGGCAGTAGGAGGGAGGCGACCCAGGAGAGGAGATAAAGAAAAGTGTGGGAGGAGCATTGGCGAGCTAAGAAAGAGCTAGGTGTCCGCTTGACACTTAGCCTTAGCTAAGAGCCAGATCGCTCTTCGTCTTTCGAGGGGAGATGCCGGGAGCTGGCCGCAAACTGACTCCGGCTTTTGGTGATGTGAGAGAAGACGTGCTTTCAAGAGCTGTAAGAGGAGACAACTCTCGGGTATTGAGAGGGGATCAAAACAAGTAAGAGTTAGCAAGAGATACGGATCGTGGGACCAAATCAGGAAATGTTTTGCAAGGAATAAAATAGAAGAGCGAGGAAACCTGACCTCTATCAGGTCAATTTTCACTTCTTGTGTTGTTCACCACAAAAATGTAACAAACCAGACTGAGCACACGCAGGTTGCTTGGGAAAACACCATCCGCATGCCAGGAAACATGCATATGTGTTGCAAGAACATGACATGCTTGGCCCAACAGGGCAGGAAATAGCAATATTAGAATGTGTAAGTCTAAGCTAGGCTCTCTAACAAAAGGAAGAGGAAATTTTGCTACTTTAACGATTTAATCTTGTAAGAACAAGTAAAAAAATGAAGGAATTCTATCAACGAGCCTTAGTTTGTTTATGAATTGTATCCCTTGTATTTTCATGTGTTATGTAAACAAATGAAACGTTCATTGTTAATTAACATGTTCATTCCACATGGAAAGATCATGTTGAATTTCACCTTTAACAATTTATGCAATATTTGCATTCATTCTGAGTCAAAAAATTTCTACCTTATGTTTTGATTGACTATATATCTTGATAACCCTTTAACTCTACTCTAAAAAATACTTGCATGCACATCTTTGATCAAGGGGGTCAAAAACTAAGATGAAAGCAAACTTATTGGTATACTCAATACATTGAATTTATTTCATTTTATATTCAAGTTTTATGTGAACAATAACACTTTTAGATATTCATCAAAACAATTTAACCACAACAATATATGGAACTTATCATATTTTTCATTCCTTTGTTACATCCAGAACTAAACACACGATTTAATGATTCTTCACTTGAGAAAATCACTGCAAACAGAATACGTCTTCAGCATTAATTTAGATTCCTCTACCATTCCCTTTCTAGAATTGTGCATTCCTAGAATGAATGATTCTTTTAGGATCCTCATGATTTTTTCAAACAATATGTGGAGAAACTTGTGGTGAAATTCGTACATCACTAATTTTCTTTTGAAAACTTCTCCCCCATTTGTGCAAAGAATCCAGAAAACAGAATTAAGATTTGAACAAGTTTAACACCTCAAATTTCTTCTTCACCTCAAGTTTCTTCTTACATAAAGATTATATCAATCTGATGATTCATCCAAATGGTGCACATTTCTAACAAATTCATACTTTTAACATCAATAAATGAACTATCAAGTCTGTGCATATGCTCATGTTTATAAAAAGCATGCCTTTCATTTAAACATTATTTCTTGTTGAATAAAAAAAATACATGAAGCCCATAAATATTGGAGGTCCTTTTTACTTTCAATTGATGGGCAAGGAGGTTCAAGTCACTATTCAAAGCACAGATGTTTTATCTTCTGACTAATGTCATAGTTGGAAGGGGAACTCTTTTCATATACGAGGGAAATATATTGTCAATGGTTGGTTTTAACACAAACTTTTATCTTTTAACATGAGTTCTGAGTTATTAACCACTATCCCATGTTTTCATTCCATTATTGGTACTCAACAATGTTACTTGCTCAAAATTCAAAACGAATTCAATGAAATGCATCTCAACAACAAACTAGTGGGAATGACTGAAATTTCTGTTAATTTTGAACATCTTTTCAATTTAAATGATGCCGTGATTTCATGCTTTGAATGTTGCACATCTTTTGTGATTGTTGCAAATTTCTCCATTGCATATCTGTAAATGAAAACCATCAATCAAACTTAAAGAGCCACCCAATATCGTAACATCATCTTCTGTTGGTCTTATTCTGCAGAGAATTGTTATAATTCATGATAACTTATCACAGTTATAATCAATCATAGTTGTTAGTTTTTGGTGTTAATTCCAGGATATTTAAAACATTCTTGTTTGAGAAAGATTCTATACACTGTAATGTTTTGTGCTTTGACCCTTCTTGTGCATCTTATATCTACGGCCAAGGACATAGCATGCCTTGAATTTATTGATACTGAATCTTGATACAAGGCAAAGGCTTGACACAATCTGTTTGTATTTTCTTAGATTTCACAATGTCAAGTGGGTTCACTAAGGATTGTCATGTCTTTTCTGTCACTTAAGGATAAATCGTTTGGACTAATACAGCAATTCAAAACAAAATATTTCTTAAACATAAATATAGTTCTAAATTCTACAAGATATTAACTTGAACAATTGGTGAATATTTCAGAAATAATAGAACAATTTGGCGTTGACATCATTTGCTCAAATGCTTCTCGCCACATGACATCAAACTTGGTATGTACACATGGGATTAGCTATGAAAGATCTGACATAAATCTTCTTGCATGGATTCAAGGGCTGCATTAACTGTAGGGATACAAGAATTGTCCACTTTTCTATCTTTGATTTTATGGACTATGCAGAGAACTTCTTTGGTGGCTGCAATAACCCTTGAAGTGCCCATCATAGTTTTCATATTAGATGAAAAGTCTTCACTAGGTGATACGCATTATACCAAACACATATCTGGCCTTCATGTATTAGCAAAAGTATCTTTTCAATGAATGTTTTATGTTGTTCAAAACAACGTTTACCTCATTCTCCGTAAGTATTATTCTCTGTATGCGGCTACATGTTATGGTAAACTCATGAATTGTTCTAAAAACTGCGTGATTTTTTTTTCATTATTATACAATTCAACCAATTTTGAAAAACAGACAGATAGGTATGCTCTCTAACATGCACAACTAAGAAAAAAGAGGTGTTACGATTTGCTTGTAGTAGATGGCCGGAAAAAACTCAGTTTCCAGCCATGTTATGTTGACATTGTAGTTTTAAGTTTTTTCATCTGAAAACTGAATATCACCATCGTTGAACATGGTGTATTGTTTATGCTTGGAAAACAATTGCTTTATCCCCTGCAATCATTTGGAATGTTTCATTCCCAATACTTTAAAACCTTTGCCATCAATTTGCCATCACACGTCTCTTTTTTCCAACACTCACCTCAGCCTGAATTATTGGCATGATTCCGTAAGCCACAATCAATGTCATTTTGTATGATGAAATATAGGTTTATGATTTATAGCTGAGATTTGAAATGGTTTGCCGAAACAACTGAGCACTAGAATGTAGGCTTGCACAATGTTTTGTGTACTTTCTCATGGATGTGGTATATGGTTTTTCTCTAATCATTAGTTAAACTTACAATACAATATAGACCAAAACATTCATATTATTAGTACTTCATCTATTCCTAGAAGGAATGGTAGTAAACATCAATAATGTTTTCTTGTAAAGAAGGGGCAACCATAACATTGCTTGATGATGTTCATGAACAGGCGTGTTGTTGTTTGAGTGTGACCATTCATTTAAAGGATGAAGTGGTAAACATTAAAAAACTGTCAAAACTTACTAAGACTATGTCAAAATCCTTCCATTGAGATGGTAAAATCAATCATGAATTCCATGTTGATGTTTGATCATGGTTTTTGCATATCAATACCAGTTTAAAATAATATAATGATTATTTCAACTCGACTCATGGTGTCCACACATGAGGCACGTCTTGTTCTATTTTGCAATGTTTTTTTCTATCATAACTCACCAAAATTACTTCTATGTTATTGCAAATTGTTTTTCACCCACTTAAGTGACACGCTGACGTTTTTTTGGTAGCACTATTGCAACATGTGTTGTAGGTTTTATTCCTGGAACATGATAACCTGGCCTTTGAATCATTGAATGATTCTTTTTCCCTATCTATGTGAATCTTTGTTTTTTCTGTGTGAATTATTTCAAGGTATGGGTCTTGCTGACATGTAGTGTTGTGACATTCGTTGTATTCCATTAATGATCCACCACATCATAAAGTTTGATTTTCCATCTCATTGCTCATCATTTCAGTTAATTTTGGACACAGTGTTGCTTTTTTGGATTTCTTAAATGTTTTGTTACATGGCTTTCGATTTGCATAAAACATTATTGTAAATTGAAACAGTGCAATATTTCTTAAAGTTTATTGTAGCTCAGAAACCTCTTTTTCATCATCTCCTTAAACTCCCCGTTGACCATACAATTGCATTGAAATACATAAGATTTCCTTTTCTAGATATCATCGTACTGGAGGATAACAGATTTCACAGATTCATTTAACAAGTTTTTTGTGGTGAAATAATGCAGTTATGACTAAGTTGATTGTTACAATAGCACTAATGCTAGATTTGTTTTCAACGTTAAGGGGTAACACGTTGGCATAACTTGTTTGTTATCTTTAGAACTTCATTTGTATTTTGTAACGAGTGAAATTACAGAAAAGCGCCATTACTCTGGCATAATCGTCCTTTAATCATTCATTATCATTGTAATACTTCAAAAGCAGAAAACAATCCATGAGACAAATTGGGTTCCAAAATAATTGGCTATGTCCATTTCTTCTATTTCCAGTGTGTTCTATCTACGGCCATTCATGTCAGTTTATCTGACATTAACCAAAGTCTTTTTTTAATACATTTCTGTAAAATGTTTATCTGAAAAAAACTTAGAAATGTTTTTACATGTTCTTTGGTTTCTCCATCGTCCACTTTAACACGATGATTTTCATTGATAACAAGGACAAAATCTATGAAACACAAAAACAAAATCATTCATGGTCGCCATGAAGTCGTTAGAGCATTTATGAGTCTAATGGATATAAACATGAGATGAAATAGCTCTTTGTTCGTAACAATTTTTGCATTCTTCCGTTAACATTATGAGATTCATCCAAGGATAAGTTCATCATGGAGCCTTGGTTGATTAAAAGACATGACATGAGGACCGGTATTGTTTATTCTATGTGTGTCCAAGACTTCAGTCAAGAGACGAGACACATGAAGGCTAAATAAACCGAGTTGTAACTTGAAATTGCTAGTTAAACGAGAAAAAGAGTCCTTTATCAAATTGCGTTGTTAGCTTGATTGTTTCCATCATACGTTCTTGTTGTAAAACAACAGGTTGATCAAATTTTGTAAGAAAAACAAGTATTAGGCATGAAATTTGATGAATAAACATAAGGTGTTTTGTTTCCAAGATTGGACAAAATGGCAAAAGTGGTCTCGCTCTTGACGTTGACTTTGTGTGTTCCCTAGTAACTCAAGGTATAGTGTCAACCCTTGTTTGAGCCAGATTGCAATTGTAAAATTAAACATCTTGTACTCAAAGATCCGTATTTTTGGTGAGATTGAATGGCAGGGCTGTTTTGTTTCTAAGATTGGCCTTTTGGGTCCCTTTGTTCTGAAAGGAATGAAATGGGCTGCCTAATCAAGATGTCTAAAAACCCTGGCCCAGAGGTCAAACGTTCGCTACATGGAAATGATGATAACATCTTTAACCATTTGTTTTCATCAAACACTTTGATTCCCATAAACAGTACCACATGTAAACCCTATTTTTGAGAAACATGATCTCGTTTGTGTCAAGTGATATGGGAAATCTCATAAACGTATGAAAAAGGATTTCACTCACAGTTTTAGCTTAGGCAGTTGTTTTCTGTGCTACCTAGCCTTATTCTATTATGGAAATTTCAAAGGCGTTGCATATGTTAATGTAAGATTGTTTTCAAGTAAAATCTGAGATGCTTGTCAACAATGGGTTTTACTCCCAACGAATAAACAAAGCTTCATTCTAGTAAGGCACATGAGGCATGTTTTCTCATTTCTGATTTAAAGACCAGTCTCTTCCCCTTCTTCATGTAAAACCTCCATGCATAAGCTTCACATGAGCGTTCTTTCTTGGCTACTTTGAGAATATTCTACCTTGATCAGTAAGCTACCGTTGCTCAAAACCCATCCTCCTTGTCCTTATCAGTTGTTAATAGTAACCACTGAAGTATCGTGGGTCACTAGATACAAAGCATGATGCTGTCTTCCATAAAGGTTGATGTAGATTGTGTCATTGCTTTGATTCACTTATGCATGGTGTTCGTGTAAAACATCTTGTCCATGAATACTGTTTTGCTTGTTTTTGCCTCTTTTCTTCAAGAGAATTCCGCATTCTAACAATGAAAGTTACATATCAATTGGCTAATGATTCCAACCAATCTATAGTTATGCACCGAGGATTTTTTTTCCTTCAAACCCATTATGGTTGGTCTTCAAACCTTGCTTTATGAACATCTTATTAATGAAAAACCTTTAAGAAGCACCCCCATCTTGCAGTGGTTTATAGTTCAAATACTCAGGGATACTCACATTTAGTGCTGCATCATTAGAATCGTCATTTCGAACATTCAACTATAGAACCCTCTTCTACAATATTGAGAACCTATCAGATGGGCAATCATTCGGAAAGTGGTTTTTGCCTTTCCTTCCACCCTTTGATGTCTTCCCATTTCAGAAGTTTCCTGCCCACTTATCTACTGTTTCTCTTTAGCCATTGGCATGTTATGTTTTCTTGCTTCACCCTATTCCACCATAATCGTTGGCCAAGTTTGTGTATTCATTTTTTATGAGAGAAATCAACTATGCAGACTATCTTTGCACTACCTAGACATGTATTGTGGCTTTCATGGCGGTAGCTGTTGGATTAGTTTATAAGCAGTGCTAATGTAGCCCGTTTTTGCAATCATTTATGGCAGGACATCTTAGTTTTTTTAAATGTTGAAGTGTATCATGGAATATCACATTTGAGGCTATTTCATGGAAACTAGAGTTTTTTTGGTAGAAGTTCATTATTGATTATGATTGTTTGGGTTTTCCATGCTTGTTGTCATTGATGTAAGAGCTTTCATGTCACCTTTTGATCTTCATTCACCCATCTCATTACATGCCATTACTCTCATTGGATGTCATCATACTTCATTACTTTGGATTAGTACAACTTTGGATGCCATGTGATGAAAAACTAATGTTATAAGGTCAAATATCTAGTCGTAAAAATTTGATGAAATACACCAAGAAATCATTCTGCCATTTCGAACGACATGCCATTTCAAGTTTGTAGTTATGAATGTTTTGAAAGTGTTGGATGGGTCTGAGTCCAATCGAGAGTGAATTTTTCTTCTCATTGAGCATTTGTTCCTTTTTGCACGTTTTTTATGTCCTTAAGATTTTCAAATCTCAAGAATCCATCCATGGACCTTGCAGTTGGACCTTGCATCTGTAACCTTGCAAGCTCGATTGCCAATTTTTCTTTGAGAGTCTTGCAAACCATATCCTTCATCATGAATCTTGTCCTTGCTGTTCTTTCGCCACGTTGAGATTGTCATGAATTTCTTGCTAGTAATTATTCGTGTCCTTGAAATCCTTTTCAAGTCACAATTAGTCATCTCTAAGATTTTTTGCTTACTTGAATGTAATTATTATAAATTATACAAAATTTTGATGATTGATATGTGGCAAAATTTTGTGTGAGGTTGTAACCAAGGGTGTAGCTTGTTGCCCCTTTGCCGATCATGCATTCTCTTTCCTATTCTGGTCCATTATGGAATGTATGTTGTGTAGGTGTAAGGTGTGGAGAAAAAGGTGATTTGTGGAGTCGAAAAAATAAGATGACATTTGACTAGGGGCATCTTTGGGGTCTTGGAATATTGGGTCATGTGATTTGTTCACCATTGTGTCGTGGGACGGTGGTTCTTGTTACTTTGCCAAGGTTTCTGACATTCTTGAAACATTGGGGTCTCTCCTAATGAATTCTATCAACTCGTGAGAAGGCGATTCTAAATTTTGAAAAGGATGATAGAATTTGCAATGATTCAAACATTCAAGGTTGGGGAAGTAGGCCAAGATCCCCGTATCCACAAGTTGTAGTCATGTGGAGGGTCATACACAGTGGGCCATGAATCTATGGACTTCCCTACGTGATGGATTTAGCAAATCCTCTAAATTTGACACGGGGTAGATGCAAATTCTCTATGTGTTGGAGGCTCACCTGTTGATGGTTTCTAACACTAATATACATATACATATATATATATATATATATATATATATATATATATATATATATATATATATATGTATTCAGCTATCCATGTTTCAATGACGACACAGTTCTCTTGCTGGTAATGATCGCTCGGTACAGCCTAGTACAAAGTAGAGAGGTCGCATTCAGAACAGATCGCGGCAGTGTGTCATGGCCCGTTAACGCGGCACATGAACAGTCTTTACCTCCGATTTTGTCGCTACTTCTCTTTCGAGGGAATTGGAAGGCACTGTGGCGGAATCTGTTCAGCATCGGATCCTTTGCTTCAAGGAAATCGTTCACCTGCTTCATGGCTCGGGTCGTCGCGAAGATTGGGGTGAGGCTGGTTGCGGTCGAAATGGAGGGTTGGGTTGCATTTCCCAACTCGCGGCTGCTTGGTTGGTTTGGATGGTCGAAACATCAATGTTAAACGATTTTCGTCAGCATTTTCTCCAAAATCCTGCCGGTTGCCAATGTTGAAGATGTGTGTACATTAGACATGCGCACATCCAGACATGTCCCTTGGTGGACAGGATCCTATGTGCCGTCGGATCCGCTCCATCGTGGTCCGATCGAATGGGGAGACATCCCCATGCCACTTCCCTTGCCTAGAGCATGGCCAAAGAGCGGCCATGCTCTGCACAGGCAGTCCAACCCACTTCGCCGACCGAAGCGATCTCTCGGTCGAACTGCGGAATTGGCTGCAGGTGGGAATGGGTGGACGACTTTTCACCCAGTTCCTCCACCCACGAAATTCAGGACACTCTGTGTCCTCCACGGCCTACACAGCGGTAGGAAAACGAATAGCTCACGGACGTGCGTGGGTGAAGTCTATGGTTTCACCCATATCCACCCGTACTCACCTATTCCCACCTGCGATGGGAAGCTGGCCGTCCCTGCCAGATCGTGAAAAAAATGCATGCTTTGAGGCAGCGAACCTCGCTTGCCAATTGTATGTTCAGACAGTGATGATAAACATAAAGTAAAACAAACTCGCGAAAACCACCCAACCACTAAACTCAACTAAGCGAAAGGGGGACGTTACGTAGCAGCATCTGATTTGGTCGGAATCGTTGGTTGAGCTCGTTCAACCCACGATTCCAACCGCAACCAGCCTCACCTTTGGTCTGTGGGTATCGTGGTTGTCGACGTGTCCTGTCTGACAAAAGTCGCTGACGTCGAGAGCTGCTTACATCATGTCGACGAACTGTCATAATGGACTGGTCTGCAGGAACCGATTTCTTACGTTGCACTCGAAAGGAGGTCCGCAATGACTATCGTGTGTCGGCATTCTGGAAGGTCCTACGATCGACTGGAATGTCGAGAGGTTGATTGACACCCACGATTCGAGATAAAAAGGAATTAAAATTGGTAGACGACCAGAGGGCCCACCAATCACGAATGAACTTCACCTTCCAAATCCGACGATGGTCGGGTTGCCTTGTGCTATCAACAGTGTGTCTTTCTTGCTGTGCCAAGGAAAGACGAGAACATGCCGCCTTCCGATTATACAGATGACCCGTTCAAGGTTAACACAGTCGGTTCGACTTCTGAGCCAAATGCGATTACGTCCCAATTCACATCCTCATTTCTCAGTCCATTTGAGCGGAATGATTTGAATGTTCCACATATATTCTATCTAGACGAGACAGGAGAGCCCTCCACTCCCGTACAGTGCTATTTAAGTGACACGCCCTGAAGCATTGCACTCGATTGCCTCCGATGATCGCGAATATGAGGTGCCGTGTACAAGCGTGCCGAAACTCGAATCACGTGGTGCAGCCGGAACTTGTACTGAACACCGGTTAAGACTGGCAGCAACATTACTAGGTACCCCGAATCCCTGTCCTATGGCAGATGTATCCGCTGTATATAAAAATGTTGAATGATCAGACCCATCCCACAGAATTAATTCAAGATTCACCTCATAAGCATGTGTTATAATGTTCCAGAATGCATATGGTCCATGGGGAAAATTTTCATGTCTGTTCTAAACTGCCTGCCAGCTCTCTTTGTAAACGGGAGTGGAAAAACAATTTTATGGTATACAATTTGTGTATTCTATAAACGCACACTTTTTCATTGAATGAATTCTAACACAAGGAGAGGGGGCATCGATAAACTCGGACGATGGAAAAACTGAACGTTCAATGTATGTGAAAACTTAACTTATTCTACGGCTACTAAAACCATAATGTTGAAGGAAAATACAACAGTTAACGAATGCATAAAACACACTCAATGTCATAAATCCTTTTCCGCTCAACAAAACAAAGATAGCAAATCATGATAACCTGCCATGAAACAAATCCACATTGTCAATGAACCATGCAATGCCTCTTCAACTAAATTCTCACCAATAGGCCATACGATAAAACAACACCTGAAGACACACGCTATAGTGATGTACACTTTAAGGCCTACAAAAACTATGAACCAATTAAGGGTAAAAAATCTACATGAAGGATGCATATTCATAAACATGCAAAGAAGGATACATATATAGACATAAAATAATACATTACATAAACATGTGCATATACATATGCCTCCACATTAATGTACAAATACATAAACATTTACATGTAAATACACATACACATACACAAAAATATGCATATACATATACATATACATAAACATATACATATACATATACATATACATATACATATACATATACATATACATATACATATACATATACATATACATATACATATACATATACATATA
>SZWC01026025.1:3089-18090 GCA_023375785.1 Penium margaritaceum
AGGAGGAGGAGGAGGAGGAGGAGGAGGAGGAGGAGGAGGATGAGGAGGACGAGGAGGACGAGGATGAGAAGGACAATGAGGACGAGGACAAGAAGGACGAGGAGGAGGAGGACGACGACGACGACGACGACGACGACGACGACGACGAGGAGGAGAAGGAAGACAAGGACGACGAGGACGACGAGGACGAAGAGGATGAGGAGGATGAGGAGGCAGAGGAGGTGATGATGGTGGTGCTACTGGTGGTTAGGGTGGGAACATTGACAATATCGATATCGATATCAAAGTTTTTGGGTCGATTTCTTTTGCCTAAACGTCAATCTCGATACATTGAATGGGCAACATCAACATTGATATCATCCAGAGCATCATAAAGAAACCCATTTTTGACACTTCTACTTTTTTCAGGCATGATTGCCAGAGGTTAAAGGAGCTTTGTGTTAGTGTTTTTGCACACCTGGGAAGGATATCTGCAAGACGCAAATGCACAAAACAGGAAGAAGAGATGCAACAGGGGACAAGGGGAGGAGGGAGGGGTGGTAGGGAGGAAGAGAGGAGGAAAAGAGGGGAAGGAGAGAGGGGGAAGGAGGGGCACACAGGGGAGAGAGGGAGAGAGGGGAAGAGCAAGGAAGGGGAAGGGGAACCAAGATTTCTAGGGGGAGTGGGCAGAGGCGTGGTTGCCACAACAGATCCGCGATCTCGTGCAGCTTTGCCGCATGGAGGATGTCCAGGCGGCGACGACCCTCTTCAGGCTCTGCGTCATCCCTCGGGTGGACTTCTGCGTGCGGGCCCTGCCCCCTGAGCGATGGTGGCTGGTGTTGTAGCGGTTCGACGAGGCCGTGTGGGCGGGGGTCCTCTCGCTGATGCAAGTGACGGCGGCTCCAGACCAAGGGATAGAGGACCGGAACTTGCAGCTGCTCACTCAGTGCAGGTGCAGCTGCCCTTCTGATTCGGCGGCAGTGGACTCCACAGCGCCCGCGACCGGGCGCCGCTCGCCTTCGCATGCGCCACACGCTCACTCCTCCACGCACGGGTTTCTCACTTCTGCTCCTTCGTGCCTTTCTATCAGACCTTTGAGCAGGTAGAGGAGGAGCTCCCAATGTAGGTGTTTTGCGCCTTCCCTTCTCTGGACGGCCTGCAGCAGGGACCAGCGCCACGCCTCCACCAACAGCTAAGGTGTGGTATGCGAGCCGACAGGTTCGGTGGGTGGAGGAGGCGGGGGTAGTGGCGTTGCCACACTGTGTCTGTGCAGGTCCGGCACGCTGCGAGCTGAGCACAATGTGTTGCCGCCGCGTGCAGAGCAGATGCTGGGCCATGGCGCCGCGGGGTAGCGCACTTTGGCTCCAAGCCACGTTGTCGGGGGAGGACGACCGGACCTTCCTCCCTGCAACAGACTTTCGGCTTCATGCACAGCTCTGGCTAGGCCTCCCCCTCGCACACCTGGAGCGGGTGGGGTTCCACCCTCTCGAGCTTGCTGCAGTGATCGAGCGGGAGAAGGAGGGGGGCGCGATCAGGCGTGTTCACAACGCCATCCGAGACGAGCTCGCTGAAGTATGCCGGAGCATCGTCTCACCGTCCGCGTGGAGCCTACGGACGTGCTGCGTCTGCCAAAGGGGGGGGGTACCTTCGACCAGATCTCACCTTAGTGGACCACGATCTCGGCATCATGTGGGTGCTAGACGTCACGACTGTGGATGCACAGGGACACCGGCCACAGGGCCTAGGCAAGCTATCGCGGCTCCCAAGGAGGAGAAGGTTACGCGATAGAGGGCAGATCTACGACAATGACACCACCTACAGCCCTTGCCGTGGGAGACCTTGGGAGGCCTGGGGGACGAGTGTTGGGTGTTCTTGGCCCGCCTCGTCAAGATTTGTCTCTCACGTGGGACCCGACAGTGCTCGACACAAGCCCTCGCACACTCGGCACGACGGGTGGTGAGGGTCCTCGCTCAGCCTGTCTCCATCGCGGGGATCCGAGCCCAGCACGCTGCCATCAGGCTCTACGTCTCCACTCACGCCACATTCTCGGCCTCCTTCACTGGCAAGGGAGCCCCCACCGCGCGTTAGGGATGCGTGCGCTCCCTCCTCACACTCTCTGCCCTCTACGAGGTGGCGTCGACATTGTGGGAAGCCTAGCTCCCATTCTCTATAGTCCACCTCATTGTGCCGAGGGTGGCGGCGCTTGCATGTATCTCTATACCCCGAAGGTATGCCGTTGAGGAGCGGCTTGGCTTTTTCTTTCATACCCCGAAGTTGTGCTAGTCAGGGGCGGCGTTGCATGCTCTCTTCCTATATCCATGAAACATTCAAAGAAAAGGAGGAACATTGAGAGACAGGAGGGAGGGAGAGAGGGAGGGGAAAGGAAGAGGAGATGGGAAGGAGAGAGGCGGAAAGGGATCTAGAGAGAGAGGGGGGGAAGGCAAGAGAAAGTAAGAGAGAGCAAGAGAGAGAGAGGGAGGGAGAGAGATAAAGGGGAGAGAGAGATAAAGGGGAGAGAGAGAGCGAGAGAGAGAGAGCGAGAGAGACAGAGAGAGACAAGGGAGAGAGAGAGGAAGGAGAGGGAGAGAGGGAGGAGGGAAGAGAGAGGGTGAGAGAGAGCTCAGTTGTTAATCAAGACATGGGTACAACATCGCGTACACGACCTGCTGATTCAAGAGCCCAGATGCAACGGCCAAGTGTAGTACCACTCTCAACGATCAAGCTCAAAGAGCTTGTACCATGACTTTAGGCACATGAGTGCCCGCTAGGTCTGGTCTCCAAGGTTGTGCCGTCTATCTCCGATGATCTTCTTTGGTTTGCCTGAATACACGCTCACAAGGCGCGCTAGATGCAGACACGACAAACACATCTGCAGCACAAGCACCCAAGCCTGGACACCTCCCAATCTCAACCCTCCAAAATGTCATCGGTGTATCTCGTACCACGTCGTGCCGAGTGCGGTCCACCTGATATGTGTCCACCTCGCTCTTGGCCGGAGAAGGCGAGTGTCGAGCATCGCTATCGACATACTCGTCATGCAATCAGGCAAAGACTGTCTGTCGTAACGATCTACTGCCTGGTGCTGCTGACCCACTGTCTGCCGCCCACCTGCTGCCAACTCCTGTCACGGTGTTTGAGGACGTGAGGGACGAAAGGGAAGTGGCGAAGACCGCTGACATTGCTATAACACTTTTGCTCCCAATTGTACCTGAAGCAGCGGTGGACGCCACTGACTCTTGCACACCAGCGGCGGTGTCTACAACATGGGCTGCCTCCAGGCATGGTGCCATCACACCATCAAATCTCCGCTTGCTCTCTCGCAACGTAGCGAAACCCACGCTCTTTTGCCTTGCAAAATGTGCAAGGTCACGCCTTGGATCTAGCATCTTGGCTGCCCAACACACGTCGGTCATGTAGTTGGAGTTGTAGGTGGACAGGAGGCCATCGACTCCTGCAATGCTAGCTGCACGTGCTACTGCTGTGTTCGCGGAGGCTTGCTTTGTAGTGGTGTGGTCACGCAAAAGATGGTAGCGTGACAATAAGGAGTGCAGAGTGGTCGAACCTTGCTCACCATCCGAACAGAGACGTGTTGAAGGGGTGCAGCACCTTGATGAGCGCCTCCATCAACACCTCCTCTGTCATGTCGAGCTCGAAGAGTTGTCGTGCAGCTGTTGTTTATTCCCCCATCTAATGTTGTCCTGTTGCTCTTGTCTTCACAAATGACTCGAGCATCGCCAGCGTGCTGCCTCACATCGTACGCACGTCCTCCATCAACCGCTTAGCCTGGCTTGGCCTCAACTCTCGTCACCGCTCTTGTAGCGACGAGTTGCGCTAGGTCTGCACTACCTTGCGCACCCTCTTGGTCATGTGCTCCACCGTTGCATCCATCGTCAACGAGGACTGTACGATTAGGTTGACTACGTGGCAAAAGGACCGAAAAAAACCAGTTTAAGTCGACGGTGTCTGGGTAGAGGGCCACCATCTTGTCGGCCATCTTTCTTGTTGTTGGAGACATTGTTCAAGGTGATGGCCTTCACTTTGCCCTTGAGCTCTTACTGCTCAAATAAGCACCAATGCAATGCCTAGGCAAGAAACTTGCCCTTGTGCATTTATGGCACTGCAATGAAATCCAGCACCGCCATCATCTTTCTTCACTCTGTGTTCAACCGATGCGTAGTGATTTCCATGCTTGCATGACCATTTTGCCTTGACCATATGTCGATAAACGTGGCAATGCGGATGACGGCCGCATCTAGAAGGTCTTTCATCAGCGCCTTGTACAATCTCTAATCACCATAAATGGCTACAACGAACTTCTTATTGGGGAGTGTTGCCTTGGGGTTGAGTTCGACCACAATCATGTGGAACTCATCACCCTCATAAGTCAGAAGGAAAGGTCCTCGATGATCTAAAAACGCCTGAGCTTCCTCTCAAAACTATTTTGAAAGAACGACCAATCTTCAGCCATGATGACGCACTCTATGGGTAGCACCGTTGGGATGGATGACCTCTGCACTTGTGAGGTTCCCCCACCCATCTGGCGCAACCCTGATGAAGACTGAGCAGAAGTGGTTGTTTCGCACGTGGCTCGCCAAGTTGCTGGTCTCATTATTCTTCGTCTTCACCCATATTGTACATATGGCACATAGCTCCTCAGGTGCTATACAATCAAATTGCTTCAGCTCAGGAGAAAGTTCTCTCCATGGAATCGTGTTTGTCACCATCTGCTCCAAAATCTTTTTCATTGCCTCCTCCAACCCAAGTTCATCCCAGCTGCCTGCCCACTTCCTTCCCTGTCGCAATCATCGTGCCTGTTGTGCATCCATGCCATGACACTATGGTCGCTACTGCAGTAGTCGACGCAGTAGGCCTCACTTGTGGTCGAAACTCAGGCTTAATCCATGTTCCCTCCCTTCGCGTCGTCGCATTCATTACCTTGCGCGCAATCTTAACCATGGCATGGGCCATGTTCTATCTGCCGCACGTCCATCTTCCTCTACAGCCCCCTCGTCCATTTCGTTCCCAGCCACCCACAGTGGATCATCGTCGTCATCATCACCGTCCCGCACCACATTTGACGGCCCTTACACGTCAATCTTCCTCTTTCCCTTGAGACCTGCCACCGTTGCCTTTGTCTGCCCACGTCCACCCCCACGCCCTCGCCCACGACCACTTCCAAGCCTATGTTTACCTCCCCCAATCGAGATCGAGATCGACCAATCGACGTCTACGCTCGTAGGCGCTTGAGGGAGATCAATGATCGACCCATACAGATACTTGCTCAGATCAGACTAAAAAATGACATGTTGTACTGTTCATTCATGATAAGTTCATTCCTGCCATCTAAATCTTTGTCCAACTTGTCTATGTCATGCAACACTGGATTCCACTACTCAACATTCATGTGTAAGGCATCATCATATTCCATGACGTGACAGATTTGGTAATCCAAGCATTGCTTCATAAATAATCACCTCATGCACACATGAGAATCAGCAAGGCATGCAACAGTCATGGCACATGCAAAGAGGGCAGGACGCGAGTGTCAAAGCCCTATGCGGCCAAGTGCATCCCATGCCACACCCCTTCCATCCTATCCCGCCTGCTACTTCTAGCCACGGCTCTTCTTGCGGTGAGGGTTGTAGTCGTCATCATCCCCCAAGCCTTCCTCCTCTCCATCTTCCTCCCCTTCCTCGTCCTCCTCTTCCGCCCCACCCATAGCATCCTCTTCCCCATTGTCCTCCTCAACTGCCGCCCCCCTTTTTTCCATTTTCTCCTCATCTCCACCCTCTTCTTCCACCTGCCCCTCCTCGTCGCTCTTGTCATCGTCGTCGTTGGAGAAGAAGGCCAGCAGTGCTGCACGCGTCTTGCGCGTCGTGTTCTTCTTGTTCAGCCGCACGTTGAGGCGCACAAGGCACTCCAAGACGCTCACATGGAGGCGGTTGCGGCGGGCGGTGTTCATGAGCTCGTGCTTTGAAAATGCACGCTCACACTTGCTTGAACTGCAAGGTTCTGCGTGGATGCGCATCGCAAGCGCGGGCAGCACGGGCATGCCCACCAAATGCTTGGCGTGCCACTTGCAAGTGGGAAGTGTCCCCGCTTTCACTTTCACCATTGCCGCGCGTGCCTCCAACGACCCCTCATCCCCCTCAAGCTCCACCTGCAGCCACCCCTTTCGGAAAGCCGAGATCTCCTTCTCTAGCTGCTCTTTCTCCCTTTCCGCCACCAACTTCCTTTCAGCCGCTGGCCATCCCTTCATGTACTCGACGTCTCCAGAAAAGTCAGTGCTGAAGTAAAGGGGGTGGCAGCGGCGGGCTGACATGTACAAGGGGCTGGCGCACTTCTTCTCCCACCTCAGCTTCAGCCGCTTGGCAATCAGCTTCGCCCACGCCTTGTCCACTCCGTCACAGCCCTTGCGCAGCTTTGTGATTTTGGCGGTGGCCTCGAGGAGTGCGCCGTATATCTCACCTGCCCCTCCACGTGGGCTGTCCGCCAACCTCAGCGGCAGCTTGATAGGGTCCAGGAGGGTGAGGAAGGCCGAGAGCTCCTCCTAAAAGGAGGGGTCCACAATGACATCCTTCACATCGTTCTTTTTATTCTTGAAGTTTGCCCCTCGCTTCCTGCCAAGGCGCATCCACTCCTCCGACGTCACAATGGAGGACAATTTGTCCTTGAGAAGCTTGAGCCGCTCAAGCATGATGAGAACCGATGTGAACCGTGTGTCGCATGGGCGGAGGCACGCCTTCCCCGACTCCTTCTGCAACCAAGCACGCGACAGCCCGTTGTTGCGGAAGAGGCTCGCCACAACGGTGCCCTTGCGCACCAGCTCCTTCCTTCCACTTGCCAACGCCGCATCCTTGATCACGAGGTCCATGGCATGCGCCACACACCCCTGGAAGAAAACCGCCTTGTACTTCTCCCCCAACGGTCTGTACGCCTTCTCATTGACTGAGGCGTTGTCACACAACACGTCCACCACGTTCTCCTCCCCGACGGCTTCAATCGCGGCCTCAATCATTGTGGCCACGTGGTCCGAGTCGCGGACCAGCCCGCTCGCATCCTTGCTGAAAACGTGGACAACGCCACTGGCATTCACTGCCATGGCGTTGTAGATGGGGCGCTGTGAGATGTCGCACCACTCATCCACGTTGATGGTCACGCCAAGGTGCTCCCAACTGTGCTTCAGCACCTCCTTGTCCCTGTCCAGTTTGGCGTCAATCTCTGGCATGAGCTTGTCCGTCACAGTGCTGTTAGAGGGAAGGGCGAAACCGGTGTTGGTGAGCTTTGCATCACGCACCACGTCCTTCAACAAGAGGCAGCGGGTGAAGCGGATGGTGAGGGCATTCTTCGCCATCAGCTTCACTATTGTCTTCATGCACTTTCTGTTGGCGTTGTCGATGTGCCCCACCATTGAGGTCTGCCGCATGGCTTGGACACAGGTTAGGGAAGGTGCAGGTGGGCCGGGTGATGTGGCCACTTGAGGAGGAGGAGGAGGAGTTGCAGTTGTAGGCGGCACTGATGCAGTTTGCCACGCCACCAATGAGGTGGGTCAAAAAATGGGTGGTTGCGGTTTTGAGGTCACAGCTCCGAAGTTCGAATTCCAGAACACTCCCTTTTTTTTCCGTTTTGCGGCTAAGTGTCACGATGGGGGTTTGATCGTCGACGCTGCGGCTTGATCGATCTCGATCAGCCGATCGTCGATCAACCATGTTTGGTCGAAGAGCGAGGTAAACATAGTCCCGCGCGCACACCTTGCACTCCCACCCCCTCTTCCTCCATCCCTAGACACCATGTATATCCCCGCCCTAAGCACCAACCCACCACCATCTCGCACACTACGCATGCCAACCCCCTCTTGCTACGGATGTACAACCCAAGGCTCAGTGGCCAGGATTACGATCGCAGCACGCAAGTCCACATTCCTCATTTGTGGTGCATCCAACCCCATCACTTGGTACAAGTCGCGCCGCACTGCGGAGTCCTCCAACACCAAGTCGTACCAACAGTTCCAATACAGCATTTTCGGCTCAACTTTTCAGAAGAAGGAGAGCTTTATTCTTGCTACTTCTTTCATCTTCTGCCGCCACCTCGACCCAACCCACTCCGGCAATGTTGACGGATCTATAGTACCAGGGCCTAATGTTGCAATGAGTGAGCTGTTGATGAACGACGACATGAGGGTCAGATTGCTCATGATCTAACCTTCGTACTCTGGGTCAAAATCAGAATCAGACTCCTCCCCCTTATCCGACTCGCCACCATCCACCGCTCTATCTTTCTCTCCTCCCACGTAGTCATCCTCGCCCTCAAAATCCTCTACTTGAAAGAAAGCTAGCTCAATCCCTTCTGATTGATCTATAGCCACACCCTCTGCCTCTGCCAATTGTCGGGTTGCCCGCTCTGACCGTTGCACAACTTCATCCAATGCCTCTCCTGCTGCACCTGTTGTTACTGTTGCTGTTGCACTTGCTAATGTTGTAGCTCCTATACCTGCCGCTACTGCTACGGCTCCAATATCTCCTATTTGGGCTGTTGATCTTGTGGTTGTTGCTGGACCTCCTGTTGCTACTGTTGTTGCTGTACCTACTATTGTTGCTACTACAAAAGAAAAGCCACCGTCACCTCGTGGTGGAAGTGTGGACCTAACACCAGTAGCTCCTCCACACCTACTCCGTCACTCACCACTGCCTGTTGCCCTTCCTCCACGCCGGCCACCACCACCCTTGCCCACGAGTAGAGATGATGCAAATGATGTGGCTGGCTGCCCAACCTGCGTATGTCGCTGCTGGTAGCAGTTTTCCATAAACCTTTGCATTTCAATCCTTGCCCGAATGTCGAGGTCAATGTTGGCGTCGTTGATGTCCACGTCCTTTGGCCAAAACACGCCATGTGGCAGTGGCAAGCGAGGAGGTACGAGCCTTTGCTGTCGTGAACAACTCTAAATTCTCCCACCACGTCCCCTGCTGCCTTCCCCACCTCGCAACTCTGTGTCCACCTGCTGCACCCTCTTCTTCCTCACCTTCCTCTCCACCATCCCCTTCATCATCCTCCTCCGCCCACCAAGGTCATGCACCACCACCTCCTTCCTGCCATCATTGGCTCCGCCACCTCCTCCACATGCAACACCAGCACCAACTACCACCTGCACCACCACCACCTCCCCCTGTTGCACCACCGCACTACCAGTGCCATTGCTGTCGCCTGCACCACCACCACCAGTGGTGGTCCACCATTGCCACCTATACCACCACTGCCACCTGCACCACCACTTCCACATACACCACTACTGCCACCAACACCACCAGCGCCACCAGCACCACCATTGTCTATCGAGGATCCACTGCCACCTCCTGCAGCAACAACTGCCCAAGATGGCGAAGCAACCACTTCCCCAACGCCCTCCGCCACCAAAACACTATCCTCAGACAGCGCCAAGTCTGCTGTAGAAACTAGGTCGATCAGCCGCCCGGAAGGAGAGTACACTGTGCGATTGCGCACGATGGCGACGGATCGCGTCGGTGAACATGCTGCAATGCGGGGCGCCACCGCAGACGATGGAAGGGCAGGTCACTCCACTGATAATGAGGACGAGGAGGAGGACGAGCTGCGTGCGCACTTTTGTGGGGGGACATGCATGGCGCCCACTCAAGTGCGCAAGGATGGACAACAGCGCACACTGTGCAGCTGCAGCCTCCACCATAGGCGTAGCTAGCACGTTGTAGAAGTTCGTCGTGGGGAGAGGAGGGGTCCGCTCGCGTCGTGGGGACCGTGCGGCCTTAGGTTTGGACCACTCTGGTTCAATGACGGTGCCTGGAGGACTATGGGTGGGGGTGGAGATGGAGGTAGGTGGCACATGGGTGGAGGTGGAGGTAGGTGGTGTTGTGTCCACCACCTTTGCCTTGGGGTAATGCTCTTTCTACACCCTTGTAGAACGCCGTCCCTTGACGGCATTTTCCACCCATGAGTAGAGCATGAGAAGGGTAGGTGTTGGCCTTGGACAACGAGGCGACATCGTTGAAGACTTAGTGCAAAAACTGCGTTGAAAAGTGAAGTTATGGTTTGGAATGGCTACAAGTGAGCCATCCAACCCATAATGAAGAAAAAAATTCAGGTGGCAGCAGAGGCGCGCGCGAGGACAATGACAAGGACAAGGATAAGCACAACGACGCAGGAGAGGAAGATGAGGAGAAGATTGAGGGACGGTTCAAAGGCAAAACAGAGGACAAAGCAGACATCCTCACAGCATTCGCGGAAGCACACTCACCAACCAACCAGTAACAGGGAGGAAGAGAGCAACAAAGTGCTAGCCGAGGCTTCATGATATCTTTGTCCCTGATAACCTCAATGTCCCCATTCATCCACTGGAAGAATTTCACGGAGACGGTTGTTACACCAAACTCATCCCGACACTTATGCAAATCCACGAGTCAAACATGAAGTTTAAAACAACATCGCTTCATTGGCGCGAATTGTACTGGAATCAGCTGAAGGTCAGATGGGTGGGCAGACATGGGGCTAATCCGTAGTCCAATTTTGGTACTTGGAGTGTTTGTAACCGGAAAACCGAAAGCGGAACCGAACCGAACTGAAGGGTCGGTTTTGGTTCAGTGTCTGGTTCCCCTGTGGCAACTGGAACCCCAGACTTGAAACCGGTATCTCTCTCACAGGGCTGTGAGAAGGAAATATGGTTTTTCCGGTTTCAGATAGGTTCCTGTTTGACCCAAATAGGGGGAAACCCAGCTGAAAAGTTGTATTCACTGCCTGGCGCAGTGGATACAACTCTACATTTGAATATCTCTGAGTGGGTAAGTCCCTTGTTCTACTCCCATGGCTGGCCAATAATCCAGCATGAAGTCAACTTCTACTACTCTTCTGCCCTTGGTGCTTGGGATTGAACCTTTCCGCCCACCCCTCCTACCTCATGTCCATCTGCTGATGATGGAAGGATTGAAGAAAAAAGAACAAAAGATCCCATTTCAAAAATCTTTAAAAAACGACCCAAGTGTCACAAACAAAAAGGAAAAGAAAGGGAAAAAAATGAAACCAAAATCGGAGATCCCGCTTTTGATTTCCATTATCACCTAGTCCGCAGCTGTCGGCTTCAATGTATCGGACACAGGCTCCCTTCTCCGAATAAATGTGAGCAAGACCCCACGTGCTCCAAGGCCGTTGAACCTCCCGCTCCCAATCTTAAAACGATGTGGTTTGGTGATTCAGACCAGCGAGCCATGTATGGCAGAGAGGCACGCCACAGTCAGTGGCAGCTTAGGCAACAAGTCCAAGCGGCATGTTCGGACTCGCCACGCCTTCTTTTTCTGGCCTGTGGGGTAGTTCCGGCCTGTGGGGTAGTTCCGGCCTGTGGGGTAGTTCCGGCCTGTGGGGTAGTTCCGGCCTGCGGGGCAGGCTGGGCCTGCTCCGCAAGCTGGGCTTGCAGGGCAGAAGAGTGCGATGGCTCAGCTCCACGGCCCTTCATGCACACTTTTTTTAACATGCCCCAAACCTTTTGGTTTAGCGGAGCTCTGACTTCGCCGAGGGTGCGAAAGTTGAAAAAGGACTACCATCGAATGGGAAGGTACCAGGGAGGGAGCTTCGACGAATCCTACGAACACGCCAGGGGAAAAGATCCTGTCGATGACATGGGAGGTTCCTTGCTTGCTACGCAGCCACTAATTCAACAAAACCTGAAAAGTATGTGGCGCATTCGGCCATAGCGACGGAGGGGTCGTGGTCTCCAGTGCGTGTGAGCCTCACTAATCGAACTGGTCAGTCTGACTAGAGACCAGGCTGCTTCTCCGCAATGAGCGGCCAATCAGACCGTCATTCGAGCCGTCACACTGTCGCAGGGTTTACATTGCGTTTGAGGCTGACCTGTCGGGCGAGCTCGACTGCGTGGCACCATCCTGCGGGAACACCAGGCGAGCGCCAAGCAGGCTCAGCCACACAGCGTAGCGTGCATTGAGCCGCTGCTGCTCCTCTGCTCTCGTGCTGCCCCTGCTGCTGCTCCTGCTGCTGCTGTGTTGCGCCAGCGTGCGCTCGAGAGCAGTCATGCACGCCTGCCATGCCATCGCCATCACACAAAAAAACATGTGCCACGGCGGTGGCATGGCGATATGGTCCTTGCCAACCAAAGACATGACCATGGAAGTGACACACAACCACATACACACACACACACACACACACACACATGCAGGTACGCACACACGCACGCACGCACGCACGCACGCATGCACCCACCCACGCACGCACGCTCGCATGCACGCTCTCTCTCTCTCTCTCTCTCTCTCTCTGTGTGTGTGTGTGTGTGTGTGTGTGTGTGTGTGTGTGTGTGTGTGTGTGTGTGTGTGTGTGTGTGTGTGTGTGTGTGTGTGTGTGTGTGTACATGCGTGCAAGAGTGAGTGCATGCGTGCATGCGTGCTTGTGAGTCTTGCGTGCAACTTGTCACCCACCTTGGCAAGGTGGGTGACAAGTTGTGTGGTGCAGAATACAGATGCCCATCACAGCAGGGCAGTGGAGCAAAGCAATAGCAGCACAACAGGAAACAACGGCCGTCTGTGCAGTGCCACAGACTCACCTCATGGATGGCTTCGTACCGCCGCAGCGCACGCAGCAGAGCCGCAGATGGAACATGCACGCCCTCGTCCACATCCTCCTCGTCGCTATCCTCGTCCCCGTCCTCTTGCTCCTCTGCCACAGCTGCACCACGACCTGCCATATCCCCCCCTCCATCTCCATCCCCCATTCTCCGCCCTTGCTCTGCCTCGTCTCTTGTTTCGACAACTGTGCGGCCATCCCTTCCCACGCGTGCGTCCGCCAGATCCGACGCCGTGCCGCGCTCGCCGTCCGCTGCTCGCTTTGATCGCCTCTTTCTCGCGGAAAAGAAATAAAACTGGTGCTCGCCGATGTAGCGACAGGCCTTCCTGTCCACCAGTTCACCGCGGGCCGCTTTCCTGGAAGCTTCCCAGGCTTCATCAGAATGGAGACCGAAACCCCTGTCCACATCGACAGGATGGGGAGGAGTCCCATTGGAGGACGTTGACCCATTTGAACTGGGAGAGTGACGTTGAGGAGGAAGGGAAGAAGGCGGTGAGGTCGAAGAGGAGGAAGTGGAGGGGGAGGGAGAGGACGTGGAGGATGCGGCGGTGCAAGGAACCACAGGCAAGGCTGTTGGCGTGGTGTGGGGGAGGATGTCGTCGGGCAGCACTAGGGAAGGCAGGTACAGTGTGGGGAGCACCAACCGCAGCTGCTGTAGCGCCAGCAGGCTGCTGCAGCAGGCTACTGTGAGCAGCCATACCCACAGCCACGACCAGCGGCCGCACACGCAGCGCCTTGGCAGCCAGCTGCGGAGGCCCGGTGCGGAAGGGATCGGGTAGCGCCCCGGGTGGTGGGGGGACGCCGTGGCCCCCACCGCCCTGCGCTTTACCGTCGCCATGCCGGAAGCTGCTGCTCACTACGGCAGAAATATAGGTTGTGCAAGGTTTGAGTACAGAATCTGAGAGAGTTGGAAGGGATGGTTCGGATGTCACCACACGGTCGTCGCGACACGGCTGAGTGGCCACAGAAACTGACGTGGCATGGTTTACCCGAGCTTTGAGTGGTCACCAGCGGCACGAACCATGACACGTCAGTTTGTCGCGACGGCCGTGCGGTCGTCGTTATACGGCCGTCGCCGCCCAGGATTATGGACGGTTTGGGTAACGTCGCATGCACGGTCGACGTCCTCCAACCCTCGACGGTCGCACAACTTAAGCCTCCCAAGGGCCCCGTTCGAGCATCCGCGCGACACTCGAGGACAGCCGCTGGGCTCTGAAGGAAGTAGGCAGAACTCGGCGGCCTGCAGATTTCGAGGACAGCCAGGTCCGATACAGCTTTACCCAAATCGACTTTTAGTGGCCACGTAAACAACGATGCAGCGTTGACCACGGAAACAATCACCTGAGGTCAACAGCGTTCACCATTCGGGTTCGGTTGGATGGCATCAATCCTCTGCTCGGAATCCACCAGGATGCGCGTTGTTGGGCCATACGCAAACAGGCACTGTTATGACAGGGGGTCGGGGGTCGCGACAAAGGGGGTGCATGGTGCGAGTCAACTGGGGGCAAACGACAAAAACGGCAACAGCTCGCTCGAACGACCTGCCGGCGACGCTAAGGGTCACGCCGTACAAGACTGCGATTTGAGTGAAAACGACAGAAAAGTGACGGTCGCGCAGGGATTCCGGTCGGCGATCGTGCTGAACAGTCGACGGTCGCGCGCCATCGCAGTGAAAAGATTTTTGCACCAGCGGTGGGTTGACCGTCGACGCGGCCACGTCCAATGCGCGTGTCAGCCATCAGTTATTGGCCGCTACCCCTTGCGGCGTGGAGAACGTCCAGAAAGTGGCAGGCATAAGTTCAATGACGTGGAGGAAAACGCAAATTTAGCGGGGTTTTGAAAATGGCACGGAAAAATGACGACGCGATGGAGGTGCAGGCAAAAACGACGACGCGGCGGAGGGGCACGCAAAATGACGACTCTCTGGCGGGGCAAGCAAATATGACGACTTTTTGGCGGGGCACACGAAAATGACGACCTTTTGGAAGGGCAGGCAAAAATGACGAAAAGCAGATGTGACAGTTTTTGAAAGGGCAGTCAGAAATGACACCTTCTCCGTGGTTGCGCCACATCAGCAAACAGTCCATTAAAATAGACATTTGTAAATTTCATCATATTTCGTCATCTCTCTCACTGTAAAAAGTGGAATGGTGTATTCGTTTTGCACTTTGACACAAACATTGAACGGTACCCTGGCTTTGGAGTCTCGATCAAACCGGGACCCCAAAGCAGAGGTTGGTTTTGACTCTCACGTACATTTGCGTGCGTGAGAGACACCCAACTTCGAACGTTCGTCGACGACAACTTCGGTGTCGCATTGGGCGAGGGCGCGATCAGAGCCGCGAGGGTGTTGACGTCATTTAGGTGAGCGACGAGGACGAGGGACATGTTGGGCGACAAGGAAGGGGTGGACGCCCGAAGACAAGAA
>SZWC01026025.1:22151-32715 GCA_023375785.1 Penium margaritaceum
TGTGCATATGCATGTGCATGCGCATATGCATATGCGCATGCACATGCATATGCACAGTGCATATGCATTTGCACAAAGCGCATGTGCATGCATGTGCATGTGCACAGTGCATATGCATATGCATATGCGCATATGCACATGCATATGCATATGCATATGTGCATATGCAATATGCGCATGCACATGCATATGCATATGCGCATCCGCTTTTTGCATATGTATAGTGCATATGCATTATCACATGCATGCGCATGCGCATGCTGCATATGCATTGTGCATGTGCATTTGCAGATGCACGCACATGCGATCTTTGCATATGCATATGCATGATGCAAATGCACATGCATATGCATTTGCATTTGCACATCGCACAAGCACCCTGCAATGTGCCTCTTTATGTGTGAAAGCCCTTGCATATGCATGTGCACATGGATATGCAAACGATCTAGCATGGGCACATGCATGTGCATACGCATGTGCAAACATATGTAATGTGGGATTGCATGTCCATCTACTGTCCTCCCTTCCATCATGTTTGTTCACGGTGTGGATTGTGCAGAGTAGACGACAACATGAGCAACACGGAAGACAATGCAGAACGAATTCACGAAGGAATGACTCGTTTGGACAATGTCTTCGAAGGGAGTGATGACGATTGTGAGGAGATTGGAGAAGGTGGAGAGGGCGACCTGGACAACGATGCCGGACAAAGCGGCAGAGAAACTACGGTGGATGAGGAGGGACAAACTCAAGAAGGAACGGAGGACATTGTGGAGGGCGAGGGGGCCGGGGTGATTACGCAAGACCCTGCTGTAGGCAAAGATGACAATGGCAATGCACCGGTCGCCGCAACGACAACACGTCGCATCTTTGTATCGCCTAGTGTTGTATCAACCTCTGCTGCTCGTGTACCAATTTCCTTGGGGTGTAGTGTGGTGAATCCGGCATGGACGATGCCAAGGGTTGACATGCAACATGGAAGCCCACCTAGACGCAGCAAGCAGGAGAATGTGATAGCTTTAGGGGACACTTTCACGACAAAGAAGGAGGCCCAAGATGCGATTTTTGGAGCGGGCAGCAAGCACTCGTGGTGTACCAAGACGAAACGGTAAGGGGTCACGTGCATATGCATGTCCATGTGCAATGTGTTGTAACGTCATGTGCACAGGGAATTGTTCCTTTGTATGGTTTGGAGAATGGCTGTGTGTGAGGGAGTCGGTTACACCTTGGTGAGGGGTTGAGGATAGTGAGCGGGACATGGCATGTCGACGTAG
This sequence comes from Penium margaritaceum, assembly GCA_023375785.1. NCBI lineage: Eukaryota > Viridiplantae > Streptophyta > Zygnematophyceae > Desmidiales > Peniaceae > Penium > Penium margaritaceum. The sequence continues at coordinate 23,426 of SZWC01026025.1, forward strand.
TGTATGGTACATTATGTCAACATTTGTTCTTTCTTTGTTGTATGTATTTGTATGTGTATGATTCGATTCCATGTGCACGTGGCAGCTCCGATACGACATCTTTCACCTTGGTGTGCCGCAAAGCTGACGACAACAACAAGTGTCCCTTCAATGTCCGAGTTAGCCTGCGAAAAAAGACAAAACTGTGGGAGGTGGTGAACTTGGACACCGAGCATACTTGCGCCGCGACGACAATGAGAGGGCACCCGTCGCGGCGTGTCCAGTACGTGTCCACACTCATTGCCGGCACAATGCACGCCGATGTCAAAACGCCGATCACCGCACTTCGTCATGTCGCCGAGGCTACGATTGGTGGTGAAGTTAAGGTTCCATACTGCACGGTTCAACGCGCAAGGAAGCAACTTCTCAAGAAGCACTTTGGAGATCCGGAGAAAGCATGGGCACTTTTCAAACCCTTCATCGATGCAGTGCGTACTCAAATGCATATGCATATGCATATGCATATGCATATGCATATGCATATGCATATGCATATGCATTCGCATATTCACATGCATATGTACCTGAATGTGCATATGCATACATGCACATGCATTTGCATATGCATATGCACCTGAACATTCACATATTCATATGCATCTGCACCTGAATATTCACATATTCAGATGCATATGCACATGCATATGCATACGCATGTGCTTATGCACCTGCATATGCATTTGCACATGCATATGCATATGCATATCCAGGTGCATATGCATATGCATGTGCATACGCATATACATCTGCATATGCAGGTTCATATGCATTTGCATGTGCATGTGCATATGCATATGCATATGCATATTCAGGTGCATGTACACATGCATATGAATATCCATGTGCAAATGCATGTGCATGTGCATGTGCATGTGCACATGCATGTGCACATGCATATGCATTTGCATGTGCAAATGCATATGCATATGCATATGTATATGCACATGCACATGCAAATGCATATGTACATGCATATGCATATGCATATGCACATGCATATGCATATTCATGTGCATGTGCATATGCATATGCATATGAATATGCAAGTTCATGTGCACATGCACATGCATATGCATATGCACATGGATATGCATCTACATGTGCATCAACACATCCATTTGCATATGCACATTCATGTGCATATGCACCTGAACATGCATATGCATATGCATATGCATATTCAGGTGCATATGGATATGCATTTGCACCTGAGCAAATGCATTTGCATATGCATAAGCATATTCATTTGCACCTGAGCATGTGCATATGCATGTGCATATGCATATGCGTATGCACTGTGCATATGCATATTCATATGCATATGCATGTGCACCTTCACATGCACCTGAATATGCATATTCAGGTGCATATGCACATATGCACCTGCATATGCACACATACCAGTGCATATGCACATGCATGTTCATGTGCATACGCATATGCATATGCATATGCATATGCATATGCATATGCATATGCACATGCATATGCATATGCATATGCATATGCATATGCACATGCATATGAATATGCATATGCATATGCATATGCATATGCATATGCATATGCATATGCACATGCATATGCATATGCATATGCATATGCATATGCACATGCATATGAATATGCATATGCATATTCATATGCACATGCATATGCATCTGCAAATGCAATTTCATATGCATATGCATATGAATATGCATATGCATATTCTAGTGCAAATGCATATGCATGTGCATATGCATATGCACATTCCAGTGCATGTGCACATGCATATGTGCGTTGCACATATTCAGGTGCATATGCACATATGCACCTGCATATGCACACATACCAGTGCATATGCACATGCATGTTCATGTGCATACGCATATGCATATGCATATGCATGTGCACCTTCACATGCACCTGAATATGCATATTCAGGTGCATATGCACATATGCACCTGCATATGCACACATACCAGTGCATATGCACATGCATGTTCATGTGCATACGCATATGCATATGCATATGCATGTGCACCTTCACATGCACCTGAATATGCATATTCAGGTGCATATGCACATATGCACCTGCATATGCACACATACCAGTGCATATGCACATGCATGTTCATGTGCATACGCATATGCATATGCATATGCATATGAATATGCATATGCATATTCTAGTGCAAATGCATATGCATGTGCATATGCATATGCACATTCCAGTGCATGTGCACATGCATATGTGCGTTGCACATATTCAGGTGCATATGCACATCAACAGGCATATGCGTTTGCATATGCTTATGCATATGCATCTACATATGCATGTGCATATGCATCTGAATGTGCATATGCATATGCATATGCATATGCATATGCATAAGCATATGCACATGAACATGCATGTGCATATGCAGGTGCATGTGCATTTTCATATGCATATGCATATGCATATGCACATATTAAGGTGCATATGCACATGCATAGGCATATGCGTTCGCATATGCAAATGCAGGTGCATGTGCATATTCATTTACACATAGGCAGATGCATAAGCACATGCATATGCATCTGCGTGTGCAGCTGAATATGCATATGCATCTACATGCATATGCATATGCATTAGCACATGTATTTGCACATGCACCTGCATATGCATTTGCCTATGCTGCTGAATATGTATTTGCACCTGCATGCATACGCATATGCGCATGCATATGCGTATGCACATCCATTTGCATGTGCAGGTGCATATGCATATGCATTTGCATGTGCATATGCATATGCACAGTCATTTGCATATGCATGTGCATATTTGCATATGCATGTACATGTGGATGTGCATGTACGTGTACATGTGCATGAACATGTGCATGTGCATGTACACGTGCATGTGCATGTACATGTGCATATGCATATGCATGTGCATATGCATGTGCATTTGCAAATGCACCTGCATATGCGTAAGCATATTCATATGCACCTGCACATGCACATTTAGGTGCATGTGCATATGAATGAATGCACATGCATTTTTAGGTGCACATGCATGTGCATATGCGCATGTGCAAATTCATATGCATATTCACCTGCACATGCAAATGCAGGTGCATGTGCATATGCATTTGCAAATGCATATGCACTTGCATTTGCACCTGGTAAATGCAAATGCGTATGCATATGCATATGCATATGCATATGCATGTGCACCTGGACATGCACATTGGACTGCATGTGCGAGTGCATCTGAACTTGTACCGATTTCATTTTCTCATGAATGTGCATGTGCATCTGCTTTTGCATATGCATTGCATGAGGTGTACTTTATGCAGATCATCCGACAGGACCCAGAGGCTGTAGGAGATGCAGAGAGTGTTCAAGGGCATTTCCATCGCGCGTTCATCGTCCCCGGTGCGGCAAAGAATGTGGTACATTGTGGGAGACTGTTTGTCGCGATTGACGGAACATTCATGAAAGGCAATGACAGTGGTGTGTTGTTGATGGCAACCACCTTGGATGCCAACAACCACATTGTCCCACTGATGATGGCATTTGTGCCGAGTGAGGACAAGGAGAACTGGCCCTGGTTTGCAAAGAGGTTGGGAGAGACGTTTGGGATCCTACGGGACCAAACCGTGGTCATTGTGTCAGATAGACACGCACGCATCATTAATGCCGTGGGAGATGAGCTGCCGAAGGCAAAACATGCTCACTGTGCATGGCACATTGGGAAAAATGTGAAGGACCGCTCCGGTGTTGGAGCCCAAAGAGTTTTTTGGAAGCTTGTATATGCACAGACCATAGAGGAGTGGCAAGCAGATGCGAAGGAGATGGAGGCTGTGAATCCGGATGCACTTGAGTACGTGCTTGGGCATGGCCCAAGAGCACATGAGGGACTGGCTCTTGAACATTGGAGCTCTCTACACTTTCCCCTTCCTTGATACGGTCATGTGACCTCAAACATCGTAGAGAGCTTGGACTCTGCACTGAGAGGCATACGTACCCTACCTCCTTTCCATTGTTTCGTCGGAGTGTGGGAGTATTGGCAAGGGTTGATAAATGCGAGACGTCGTGAAGCTCAAGCTTACAGTGGGGAGCTAGCCCCGAAGGCACAGGAGATGTACAATCGGCGATTGGAGTTAGTGTCTGGGTATGTGCTAAGGAATGAGGTGGTACGGGATTGTCCAGCTGTTGTGATGGGGAAAAAACACGGGTCGAAGCCGCGGATCGTGGATCTGGACGAAATGTCATGTACGTGTGGGGTCTATCAAGAGCATCTCTTCCCTTGCGTCCATGCGGTAACATACCTGTTGCATGTCAATGGGAAGAGGGTTAGCAATGTGTGTCATCCGGCATACCTTGCATCCTCTTGGAAGCAGATGTACAGCGGTTCCCTCCCCCCAGTAATGTACGAGGAACTAGTGCCACAGGATGGGTTTGCACCACCAGTGCCCAAGGAGAAAGAGGCTGGAAGGCCTCTTACAGCTTGGAGAGAGGCAAACAGGGCCAAGTACAACAGGAAGAGGAAGTGTTTCACATGAAACGCACAGGGTCATGTAGAACGTGATTGTCTATCGCGACTTCCTCATGGAAGTCGTCCTGCAAGTGTTGCAATGGGGCATGAGCAACATGTGCGAGGACGACTTCAACGTTGCACAGCGTCAACAACCGGTGAGACCTCCACCTCTCGTACAACGGCAACACCCACAGTTGCAAATGGAACCCCCACTACAGCCGCAATGCATCCTCCAACAGTACCCTCTACATCAGCCCCTCTGCCACCAGCATCAAGGCGACGTGTTATAACACCTGAAGCGCTCCTTGAGGAGCGTCAACGCCTCCAATAGATGTTGAGCGACCATTCAAAGGTGTGCACAAAATGATATCTCTACCTCATGCACTCAACACCCACCCACTCATCATTTCTTTTTTTGTTTCAAGCACCTTCATGTTGACTATGACGCCAAATGCATAGTTGGGTCTGTCATGTGCATTGTCTTGTAAATTGTGTCCTCTTATGTCCATCGTACACCATGACCATGTACACTTGGTCACATGATGATGTACTTGTAATACGCTCTTACACAGCACTTCGTTTCATGTTAAGCCTCTCACCCATTCCCTCCCCCCTCCACCCCCCTGTCTTGGTTGTGAAGGCCCGAGCATCGTGGTACCAGGAAACAAGAAGAAGGCCGGAACAAGGACAGCTAGAGAACGAGCAACCCCGTCCACCACAGCAGGGAAGCGATGGGGAAGGACGTCAGGAAGCTCCTCAGCATGTTCCAATAGAAGATCAACGTGGTGCGGAGCAGAACACAACAGAACGGTGTCCAACGGAGGAACATGCCACGGGAGAAGATGTAGTGAATGAGCAACTGACGTCGGCAGATCCTGTGCATCGAGTCCCTGATATGGATCCTCTGTCATAGACAACGAATGAGGAGGGAGGACCTTCTGCAGGACTAGGACCAGACGCACATCAGCTGTACCCTGGGGGATAGTTTTGACGGGTGGCGAGAGTAATGGAGCAACAACAACGACGTGGACGAAGAAAGGGAAAGACAAGTGTGGAGCCAAGAGCAGGTATGGTAGGTAATGGGAGTGAAGGGGTGGTTGAAGAGCGTGCGAGCCGTAATCGACAACGACAAGCTCGCCAACGACGCATAGCTATTATGCGTTTGCGACGTATGGAGAGGCCGTAGATTCCATAGATGTGTGCATAGTGAGTTTTTTTCCACCAAATACATTGAGCCGGGTGCTTAACCTCATGTCCACACATGTTTATAGAGCACATAACAACTTGTCATGTGTTGATGCATTACGATACTTGGGGTTGTTTAACACGTGCCATGTTAGTTGCATGCGGATCATCAATGTGTCGGGTAAATGAATGTGAGATGAAAAATGGTAAGTCAATTGTAGGCTTCAGTTTCACCTTCATGAGATTAGACCACTGGGTTTCGTTTAGTGGCCCAAACCCTAAAGAGGAGAAGAGTGTAATGTTTTGATCTAGGCATCTCCATTTCTTTCATATGCATATGATTGAGACATTGGAGACATTACGATGGATACCTCGGTAGTCTCACTATAAATGTAGAAGGGACTTCCTTCGTCCNGCGTGCGAGCCGTGATCAACAACGATAAGCTCGCCAATGACGCATAGCTATTATGCGTCTGCGACGTATGGAGAGGCCGTAGATTCCATAGATGTGTGCATAGTGAGTTTTTTTCCACCAAATACATTGAGCCGGGTGCTTAACCTCATGTCCACACATGTTTATAGAGCACATAACAACTTGTCATGTGTTGATGCATTACGATACTTGGGGTTGTTTAACACGTGCCATGTTAGTTGCATGCGGATCATCAATGTGTCGGGTAAATGAATGTGAGATGAAAAATGGTAAGTCAATTGTAGGCTTCAGTTTCACCTTCAGGAGATTAGACCACTGGGGTTCGTTTATTGGCCCAAATCTTTAAGAGGAGAAGAGTGCAATCTTTTGATCTAGGCGTCTCCATTTCTTTCATATGCATATAATTGAGACATTGGAGACATTACGATGGATACCTCTGTAGTCTCACTGTAAATGTAGAAGGAACTTCCTTCGTCCATTATAATGAATATTCAACATACATGGTTTAGAGGTTTTTTTAGAGTTGTCATGTTTAAAGTTCTCTTAATTCAACGCCATTCCTAGCACTAGCCCTAAAAGAAAAAGGAGAATGAAGAAAAACAATGATCCCCCTAAACGATGTATAAGAAGGGGTCCGTAGTGAGGAAAACATTATTTGAATTTTCAGGCTAGGGGATCATTACGATGTGCATGTTAAAAGACACAAAATGTGAAAAATTGAAATTAATCTATGCCATGTGTGAAAATTTACGACTAGTCGGTATCTTGGAAAAGTGTCATATTTGTATGCTCTGACATAGTGTGTCATTTTTTACTACCCGCCCAAAAACGACATCGTTTTAGTGTTTTTCACAAAGAGTGCGGAGTAGAGGAGGTGGACGGCAACTTATGGCGACAGATTGAATGGTAACGAAAACCGAGGACGCGTTTTGTCAAACTAAAAAGACCATATGCAATTTTTTCAAAATCCTCGCACAAGAATGACACAACAATTCTACAGTGCGAGAAATATGAGAATAGACGCACTTTCTATATTATTGTTTCGATGGACTGTATGCTGATGTGGCGCAACCACGGAGAAGGTGTCATTTCTGACTGCCCTTTCGAAAACTGTCACATCTGCTTTTTGTCATTTTTGCCCGCCCTTCTGAAAGGTCGTCATTTTTGCCTGCCCCGCCAAAAAGTCGTCATATTTGCGTGCCCCGCCAGAGAGTCATCATTTTTGCGTGCCCCTCCACCGCGTCGTCATTTTTGCCTGCCCCTCCATCGCGTCGTCATTTTTGCGTGCCATTTTCAAAACCCCGCTAAACTTGCGTTTTCCTCCAATGACGTGGAGTTTGACCGACGACAAGTACCCCCTGCGTGAAAGCATGGATGTTTTGTCATGTTCGCAAGCTAGCTTTCAAACTCCTCAACTTTCTGCCAGTTGGGAATGCGTCCTTCACAAAACAACAAAAATCACGTTTCTTGGCTAAACAGGCATTCACAATGTCCTCTCCATCCACTATCAGCCGTGCGATGGAGTGACTGCCAAGAACTCCAATGCGGAAAACAATAGCAGCGGTTCCCACGGAACAGGCTCCGCTTGCCAAGCGACCACCGCAAATTGCCACGCCATTTGCCAACATCGTCCATCATTTCTCCCACCAGGCTCGCTACGGTATTCGCAAACCTTCAAGGGAGACCACACCACCTAGTACCCATGGAGCCCAAAAGGCTCTCCTGGCGCAAGAAAATTGTGAAGTGGTGGGCAATGGTGATGCAGCAGCTCCTCCCTTTGCTCGCGCTACATTTCTAGAGGCGCCTAGTACGCTGCCAACGCTCCCGCGGCAGAGAGTGGACAGAAATCCTTCTCAGAGGCAGTTCAAGGAGGTGGCGAGGATGGAGCGTGCGGCATTCCGTGAGCTCTCCAACACATTGGAGGCACGCGACCTGCTACACACAACTTGCATGGGGACTACTGTCGAAGAGCAAGTTCTCATCTTTCTCTCCATTGTTGCCAATGCCGACACCAACCGTAGTGCCTCTCGTACATTCCAACACAGTGAGGAGACTGTCCATCGAGCATTCTATGTTGTACTTCGCGCAATACTCGTACTTGAAGAGGACTACATTCGCCTGTCGACCGTCCGTGCGGGTCAGTTTTGGGCTGAACGTGACCAACTCAACGGAGGGGCATTTGTGGGGTGCCTTCGTGCAATCAACGGCACACACATTGGCGCGGTGGTACCGGAGGCCGAGCAAGGTTGTTTTAGAGATCGGAAAACTACCATTTCTCAGAACGTCATGGCTGCCGTGGGGTTAGATGGAGGTTTTGTCTTCATTGTCGCCGGATGGGAGGGCTGTGCACACGACTCGAAGATATCTTGGGATGCACTAGACAAGGGGTTCAAGATACCAGTGGGGTGTTATCACGTCGTTGACTCGGGCTACCTATTGACCTTTGGCGCCCTCACGCCATATCAGAACACCCGCTACCATTTGAAGGAATGGCGGCTTGGGCAACGTCGACCTCAAAACCCACATGCACTATACAACAAGCGCCACTCAGCCAAGCGTGGCATCATGGAACGCACGTTTGGGTGCTTGAAGGGGAAGTTTCAAATCCTCAATAAGATGGAAAGGTTCCCCTTCAAAACCCAGATCAACAGCGTTTTGGCATGCGCCACTCTTTACAACTTTATGATGGAGCATGACGGCTTGTGCCTTGGTCCCGACGGTAGTGCTGATGTGATGGATGAGGTTCGAAGGTCATAGTCGCCAGGGGATCTAGGTCCTCCATGCTACAGTCGAGACATGTACACTGGAAAGCTATCTACTAGGCGTCGTCGTGAGCTTGAGGCTAGACGATGGGCCATTGCAAGGGCGGTGTTCAATGCATGGTGAGCAATTCTGTCCCCAGTGATTTTCCATACAATACGTATCAATTCTCATGACTCCTTTGTATCTTCTCTTCCTCCCATGTCAAGAGTAGTATTGTCTTTCAGTATAGTGTTCCCTATGAGCCTTCATGTATGGAAGGCATTTACCATTACATATACATATACATATACATATACATATACATATACATATACATATACATACACATACACATACACATACACATACACATACACATAC
>SZWC01026026.1:5245-31489 GCA_023375785.1 Penium margaritaceum
AGGGGGGGGGGGAGGGGAAAGTGTATGGGGTAGTGTATCACTTTCCTGGTAGTCCGTGCATCGTTTTCATACACATGTGTATTTCACAGTTGGATATGTTCCTTAGTGTGATTGATCATTGATGGGGAGAGGGAGGGAGAAGGAGGGGAAAGTCTACCTGGAAAGTGTATGGGGTAGTGTATCACTGTCCAAGTAGTAATCATTGCTATCATACACATGTGTGCTGTATCATATGATGTGTTCCTTGGTGTGAGTAATCACATTGGTGTACACTGATGGGTTTTCACTTGTATCATGCACTTGTGTACGAATGCATGGTCCAATGCATTTGTCTCATACTTGTCTATCTTCAACTCCTCACCCCTTGCCCCCTTGCCCCTGCCCACGCACCTATCTCTCTGTCCACTGAGCCTGTTGGTGTAAAAAATGGATACATAAGTATACAATTATATCAAAACTTCACTCGAATTTCCGTTCACTACCCAGTACACTTGCCTCATACAGTTTTGGAGAGGGGGGGAGGAGGAGGGGGATGCATGGGGCAAGTGTATGAGGTAGTGTATCACTGTGTGGATAGTAAGTGTATCACTTTCATATACATGAATATTGTATAGTTGGATGTGTTCCTTGGTGTGAGTGATCACTGATAGGGAGAGGGGGAGGGAGGAGGATGAGGGAAAAGTGTATGGGGAAAATGTATGGGGTAGTGTAACTGTCCGGGTAGTAAGTGTATTGTTTTCATACACATGTGTATCGTATAGCTGGATGTGTTCCTTGGTGTGAATGATTACAATACGGTACACTAATGTGTTTTCATTTGCATTGTGCAATTTTTCCCAATTACATCGTCCAAAACATCTGTCTTGAATGTATTTCCCTTCAGTCCTCCTCCCTCCCCTTGCCCCCTTAGCCCTACCTACACACCTGTCTCTCTGGCCACTGAGCCTGGTGGTGTAAAAAATGGGTACATGAGTGTACAATTATTCTAAAACTATTAATAGAATTTTCCTTCACTACCAAATAAAGTAACCTCACACACGTTTGGAGAGGAGGGAGGGGCGAAGAGGGAGAAGGGGGAGGGGAGAATGTATGGGGAAAGTGCATGGGGTAGTATATCACTGTCCGTGTAGTCGGTGTATCAATTTCAAACACATGTTTATTGTATAATTGGATATGTTCCTTGGTGTGAGTGATCACTGGTGGGGAAAGGGGAAGGGAGGGAGTTGGGGAAAGTGTCAGGGGTATGTGTACACTATCCAATACATCTGTCTCATACATGTTTCCCTATTATCCCCTCTTCTCCTTGCCCCCTTACCTCTACGTACACACCTGTATCTCTATCCAATGAGCTTGGTGGTGCCAAATACCAATACACTTACGTCATACACTTTTGGAGAGGGGTGGGGAGAAAGTGTATGGGTTAGTGTATCACTGTTGAGATAGTAAGTGTATCGCTTTCATACTCATGTGTATTGTATAGTGGGATATGTATCTTGGTATGAGTTATCGCTCATGGAGAGAGGGGGAAGAGGAGGGAAACGTGTATGGCTATTATATGGGTTAGTGTATTACTGTGTTGGTATGAAGTGAATCATTTTCATACACGTGCATTTTATAGTTGGATATGTTCCTTTGTGTGAGCAATAACATTGATTTACACTAATGTTTTTTCATTTACATTTTGCACTTTTGTGCAAGTACATTGCCTAGTACATTTATCACGTATAAATTTCCCTTCAGTTCCCCCTCCCTTGGTCCCCTTACCCCTACCTATACACATGTCTCTCTGTCCATAGAGCCTGGTGGTACAAAAAATGGATATGTAAGTACACAAGTTTTTCCAGACATCAGTATGATTTCCATTCACTACCCAGTACACTCACCTCATAGACGTTTGACGAGGAGGGGGGAGGGGGAGGGATGCATGTGGCATTAGTATGGGGTAGTGTGTCAATGTCTGGATAGTAAGTGTATTGTATTTATGCACATGTGTATTGTCTAGTTGGATATGCTCCTTGGTGTGAGTTATCACTGATGGGGAGAGGGGGGATGGGAGGAGGGAAAAGTGTATGTGGCAATTGTATGGAATAGTGTATCATTCATTTATGCCCAATCACCCCAAATCAATACACTTGCTGGTGTGTGTATGAGAGAAGAAAATATGGTAAGGATCCTTCCATGAAAGAAACCTAGAAAATGGACAACATTTCCAAGAAGTTCCTTGTTAGAGTCAAGCTCATACATAGTTACGTGTACATGAACATCTGAATTTCCATGATCTTTCTTCACAACATGGTTCACTGAAAACATCGCAAAAACTACTTAATTATACATTTGCTTCAAAGGATGTATACATTGTGCACATTGTACATTTTGCTTTCATTGTACAGTACTGAATCCTTACCTACGTTGTACTTTATTCTGCACAGGCGTAATGTGGAAGGTTAATGTGTGTGCGGGATAGTCTGGCACTCGATGGGCTGTTCAAAGCTCAATATTCCTTCTGCTGATTGCCGGTCGTGTCATTGACTTGGTGCTACTAGAGTCTGCCCCCCCCCCCCCCCTCCCCCTCTCCCACTCAAAAGTGTATTAGGGTAGTGTCTTGGAGACTGTATCTAGAGAAGCCTTCCTTTTCAAACTATTATATTCAGACAGAGGTACGGATATGCTAATACACAAGTCCAAACATACTTTCTTTCCCTCATACACTCCTTGATACTGTTTGGCGATACAATCGGGGGTTTTGTAGGGAGGTGGAGGAGGGGGGGAGTTCGGGTCGCGTTGTGGTGGGGTTGAAGTTCACTTAACTGTTTGTGTGCAGCTGTACAGCTGGTTATGTAGACAAAGCGAGAGACTTGTGATGCTTGAAATCTACAGCTTACAAGTACTAATTGTACATGTATAGAATTTTGTTTCTTTCCTGTCTATCAGACAAAGCGAGAGACTCTCAGCTACACTTCCGCAATACACTTGTCCACTTTGGGAGGGGGGGGGGAGATCCTTGTATCCCGATTCCCCCCTCTCCTCCCCAGCAGTTGAAAGTGTACTGGAGAGTGAAGTTGGAGGAGCCTTCTTTTTAAAACTAATGTATATGGAGGGAGGTGTAGACCTGCTGTTACACAAGTTTAAAAAACTTCATTCCCCCAAAACACTCCCCAATACACTTGAGGGTTTTGCGCGTGCACGGGGGGGGGGGGGGGGGGGGGGGATCCACTTGGGGTCCCATTGTGGTGGGGTCAAAGTACAATGAACAAGTTGTGTACAGTCTTGTAGCTGGTTATGTAGACAAAGCCAGAGATGTTGGATGATTGAAATCTAAGGCTTACAAGCACTTAGTGTAGATGTACACAGGTCTGTTTTTTTCCTTTTCTACCAGATACACTCCCAGCTACACTCCCGCAATACACTCGTCCACTTTGAGGGTGAGGGGGGGTCCTTGTATCCGACCCCCCCCCCCCCCTTCCCTCCAACAAGTGAAAGTGTATTGAGATGATGTATTGGAGAGTGTAGCTGGGGGACCCCTAGTGAGTGTGGACGGGCCAATACACAAGTTCGAAAAACCTTTGTTCTCCTTTTACACTACCTAATAAACTTCCCAAACACATTAGAGGATTTTGCAAGGGGAGGGAGGAGGGGGGGGGGCGTCGTCAAGAAAATGGCGACCATAACCCTATCAGGATGCCACCGTAACTTTTCATATGTAAATTTGTCTAAGGAAACGAGGCGTTTAGGACCATACGCTTTATGTAATGGGAATACGACAGATAAAACTACCGATGCATGAATCAAGCGACAAATGTAGGCTTTTTTGGAAAAATTGCAATGCATGAACATTCCTTTTGAACCAAAATATTCCAATTCAGAAACATGGATAGAACACTTTGATGTTGAAAATTTTCAGGTGACTTCCACTAAACACATGCTGTTGAAAAAATTGAACATCTCGATGTTAAATTCTCGGAATTATACCAAAATAGGATGTATTATACACAGGTATTGTAGTGTATTAAGAGGGGATGATTAACCATAAATCGTATCATTGTGTGGGTAGTAAGTGAATTGTTTTCATGTACATGTTTTGGGAAATTGTATGAGCTAGTGTATTGCTTGTCTTGTATGTTCACAAAGACTGGTAAATCTATAGGACATGTCATAGGACAGAAAGTAAAATTGGGATGTTTCTTGGAAGCTTCCAACATTTTGTGTCTCGTGGAAGGAGGGTTCCCATTCAATGACTATATCAGTGTAGGAAGGTACTTGTTACTTTCACTTGTACATAGACCATGCGTGTACATTTATTGTGGAGTGTACGGATTTGGGGGGAATAATTTCTTTGCTGTGCCAGGTGGCTGACCTGTTCTATGACCAAATCCAGATGGTTGAGTCAAAATTGACCTGAGCGGGTAAGTACAAATCTGATTCTTCTTGTAATGAGCGTGCCAACAATAATACAGGGTAAAACACAGTATAGAAGTTTCTAGCATTCATCCTAAAACAGAGAACATAATGATAAGAATAGCTACAATGAATCATAACTTAATAAACAAACCAAGGACGCAGCCTCAAGTGACGTAACAAGCCATGACAAGAGGAGCAAGGAAGATTCCTCCTGACCAGGTAGACGATGATTCACTTTCATTAGGTCGGTTACACTCGGCTTTTCCGAGCTCTTGCCACTTGATGCTATGTCCCAACGCTTGTGTTACAAGAAACATCTCTAGATAAAGGCTTGAAAGTTGGAGTTGTCGTTCAGTATTGTTAAGTGTGGACTGTATTATTGTTGAGCTCACTATGTTTTAGTAAATTTGGCAACACTGATCAACATTCATGTGCATCGGTGAATAACTTCTTATGGTTGTGTTGGAAATTATTAGACAATATCAGCCTACATTGTTCACAATAGAAGACAGCAAGTGTCTCCGAGGGGTCTAAACCATCAGTAGGACAGGCCAAATGTGATAGGATAGTATTTTTCTAAAACACTTTGCAAAGCATTTCAGAAAAATACTAAACCATCAATAGGACAGGCCAAACGTGATTGGTCTGTGCCAATGGCAGGGATCGAGTTGCATTATTCATTTGCCTTATGGCTCCATGCACGCAACACACTTATACACCAAAAGGAGCCCGTTCCAAGTAACTCTTGGGCTGCAAGGTTTTACTTTTGTGCATACACGTGCTGAGCCCCACCGGAGCGGACCCAAGAGGTTTCCTTTTTAGACATGGGGAGTCTCAGACCCCAACGCAAATCCAAATTAACCACCCCTTAAACATTCACGATTCCTTCAAAGGAGGGGTTTATGGATGTTTGGTGGAAATGATTATGTCAACACTCTGGCACTACATTCATGCAACATCAACCATGCAATTGTGTAACACTTTTTTTTGGTACATCGTTGACTTGACCTTTGGTTTTGGCGTCTTTTAAGAGCAAAGTGGTAGCCATAGGATGATGAATCCCAGATTCGTTCATGTGGTAGCTTTACCAATTATTCTATGGGTCTGGGGTTTAACCCCCACTTTGTTTGATTTCCTCCTCTCTTGAGCCTGTGGAGAAAACATTGGTTAGCCTGCTTCACCTTGAAGCAAGAAAAACTCTAATGCCATATTGGAGTTGCTGTATCTTTAGAACTTGTCCCATAATTCTTGTTTTTTGCGGAGTTTTTAGCAAAGCGACTCCAAGGCTGCTTGGACCTTTTGTCTTTCCTAACAAATTCCATGTCTCCGTTGTACAATCACATTTTTTTTTTTGTCATGAGCAGACGGAACGGTCTTCTGTGGATGTCGGACACGTGAAAAGTGCTCTTCCTAGCAAATCATATGAAGTTTTCTAGCCCTCGCTACGAGCACGTCCTACACATGTATGTGGCTGCTCTCACACCACAGTCACCCAACCTCCCATGACATGTCAGGGGGGCGATGCAAGCACAACTTGAGCTGAAGTCGTTGTTGATCGCGAAGGAGCCTGCAAACTTCTGGCGATGCGGCCCGGAGTTGCTACAAGTTGCTACAGCCTTGGAGTTGTAGACCCTTGGTAGCAACTCCCAGATTTCTAAGCCATGCTCCTATCGTCCCTCACATAAGGAGTTCATGAAACGGACTTTCGTACATGCAGGACTCATGAAAGTCAAGGAAGACATGTGCTCGCGCATGGAGACGACGACCTTTGCTAATTGTCACTTGGTGCAGCTGCTATGCCTTTGAGTGTGAGATTACTTCCACAGCAATACCTTCATCGTCCACCTCATGTAAGCCGCAAACATGATGTACACGTGTGGATGCGTGGCGGAGTTGCTACAAACCGGTTTGAGAGTACCCTGTGTGGAATCCCCTCGTAGCAATCCATTAAGTATCGTTCACGTGGAAATTCACCTTAATGGACCCATGGAAAAGATGCTATGAGCTGATGTGAAGGAGGCCATTGGCATACACCCATGACATTCATAGAGTTATCTTCTACTGAACAAGCACATCCTCCATTTAACGGCCCTGACATACAAGAATCCATAAACTCCACGAGTGGGAGTTTCCGTCATTACATTCATGGCTCATCACGCATCGAACTCCAGATTTTCATGCTGTTTGGCCGAGGGTACTTTGGCCAACTGTCCCAACCTCGGGTTTTACGTTCCAAAAGTTTCTCAAAACTTTGACCAGCTTCTATAAAAGGCGATCAAAGTGTCGCAAAATGTATCAATGTTTCAATGTCGTTCATTCTACTTCTTGATGGTGCTAGAATTATAGAAAGACGCACCTCGATATTCTCGAAGCCCCCAAGTTCTTGATAGAGATTCTTGAAGCAGCCACTCACAACATGACCTCTTATGCATCGCTCGCCTCAAGTGCCGAGGACCCAACATAAGCCTCATTCTCATTCTTGATATTGTATATATGTGCTGGAGTCACTCAAAAATTGTCATAAAATTACATCAACAGCTTAATACAAACTATCCATTCGTCTGAAAATCCTTCAATCGTCTTTTGCTTTGTACCTCATCCATGTTAACCACCTACAATTCGCTCGGCAGAACACTTGGTATCAGAGCACAGCGGCATTGGAGGGGCAACTGAGACTACTATGCATGAGTCCTCTGTGTATCTCTACAATTCAAAAGATTACAGATCTCACAACGGCACTTGTGAACGGAGTGAGCGCAACTTCATGGAGAATGGAAAAACAACAATGAACCCCGAAGACCAATCCAGTGATGGATCCCTCGGACTCGGTGAACCATTCGTCCATGTAACAATAACACCTGGCACGATGGGAGGCACCATTTGACAAGTGGGATTTAACGCAGACCTGTACCAAAAGCTCAAGGGACTCAAGAGCCTCAATACCCATTTGTTCCTACAACTCAACATGGTGATAGAGGAACTTTGGTTGTCTCATGCGCGCAAAGCACTGCTCACCGAGAGAAATTTACAGCTCTCGTGTGAACTCCAGATCTAAATGACGCTTTGTGCACTGTTTGATCCCGTGAACTCCAAGGGAAATTTCATCCAGATGTGACTGACAAGTTTGGAGATGTACTCTATTGCTGCTGGGTTCAACCAGGACAAGGATGAACTTGACCTCGTGACCTCGCTTTTGTGTGACATGACTTTGAGTTAGTGGTCCGATCTAAAGACCATCCCACAACAACAGGAGACTAATGGAGCCAGATCGGCGGCTCATGCGACCGCTCTCACTTCATCCACCGAAGGCGTACTACTTCTCGAGCAGATTGATACAGTTTTTCATGACTCTCCTATGCCACCGAAAACATGGAGCAAAATTTTGCGCTCTACTTGTCAACGAGAAGTCTGATGCATCGTACAAACTCCAATGTCTATGTCAGCAGTCTCGCGTGACACAGATATGCACGATGTAATGATGTAGAGGACTTGCCCACTCAGAGGCCACAAAATGATCCACGTGCAAGATTTCCTACACTGGCATGATCCGCTTGTGGACTGGAGCAACAGATTGGTCTACGTCATAGGCAGAAAATGACATTTAGCTCTCGTTGTACGACCCCTGACGTAACGATGGTTATGAGATGCAACAGAGGTGGAAGCAATAGAGGCAGTTGTGGCAGCAACAAAATGCCAGCCGGTATCTCTTGACGTGGCCAAGCGGTACTTGAAATGCGAAGCTCAAGCCTGGCTCGCCCACTTGGACATAGGAGAAGCGGAGGACATTGCAGTAACCAAGGCGACAACATCGGCCTCAACACCTAAGGAGTTCACAGTAGCACCGGAGGAGTTTGCAAGACTCATCGAGTTCCAAGGGGTTTGTCCAAACGAACTATCATGAGAGCTACCTCCACAGCGGTGCATTGATCATTGGATAGAATTGAAGCAAAGAAGTAGACCAAAATTGAAGGGGACCTATGCGATGAGCAATTACGAGCTGACTGAACTCAAGAAGCCTTTGGATGCAATGCTCGGTCAGGATTTCATCAGACCTTCCATGTCACCAAACGCGGAACCTGAACTTTTTGTGAAGAAAAAGACCAGAGGGATTTGGATGTGCATGAGTTATGGTTAATCACCCTAAACCCATACACTTGACAAGTGGTGTATCAAAAAGTGTATTCCTATGTACAAATTGTTTTTCAGAAATCACCAACATCAATCCATGTAACTAAAGCCCAAAACAACCTTCGTTGCATAAGGTGTTATTTGTTTATGGATCAGTTTTTGCTAGAAGTCCATGTTCACTAATATGTTCACTTCCCAATACACTTGTCAATTCACAGTTTCAGGAGTGAGATGATTGGTCATATATGATGTGCATGGTCTACCGAGTGTTGAATGACATCACCATCAAGAACCACTACCCTATTCCGCGAGCTTTGCGTGGCCCGGATTCTCAGAAAAATCAACCTAGACAGTGGCTTTAATGAGATCTACGTATCTAATAAGGACGTTGAGAAGAAAGAAATTAGTAGCGCATACGGGCTCTTCAAATTCATGATCATGCTGTTTGGACTTACAAATGCCCCTGCCACATTTGTGGACGCGATAAACATGTTCCACATGTACCTTGATAACTTTGTCGTCATGTACCTCGATGAAATCCTGGTGTACAGCCACACCTCGGAGGAGCACAATTGATATCTTTAAAAGGTTCTCAAGGTTCTACAAAGAGAGGGCCTTAAAAAAAACTCTCAAAGTGTGACTTCAGACGCCGTTCAATCAAGTTTTGGAGCCACATCATCGGCGACAAACGAATCACCATGGACCCGAAAGTGGTGGAGGCAGTCGCTGATGAGCCGGCGAATAAAAATGTTAGGGATGTCCATGTGCTTTTGGGTTCCCATAATTACTAGTGTTGATTTGTGAAGGACTTTGCACGAGTTCTAAAGCCTCTCGACGATCTCACCCAAAAAACCACCAAGTGGAATTGGGAGGACAAAGAATAAGAAACGTTCAACTCTTCGAGAAACGCCCTGACCTTGGTGCTAGCCTTTTGATTGGCACATCCAACAGTGGACTACATCATGGCCACCGACACATCCAATCAAGCCATTTGAGTCGTTCTCCTCCAAGACAATGACGGAGAACATCCTGTTGCGTACATGTTGCAAAAACTACACAGGCTGGAACTCAACTACACGGTATATGAGAAAGAAATGCTCACAGTTGTGTTCGCGTTCAGGATGTGGCTGTGCTACCTTGAATTCCTATGATGCATCATCCACCGCGGCCTTCACGCGCTGAAAAATCTCAAAACTCAGCCAAACCTGAACCGTCAACAAACTCGATGGATGGAGTTCCTCGAATCCAACTTCGACTTTGACATGGAGCACCGTCCTGGAAAAACTAATCCAACAGATGCGCTCAGTCAAAGACCAGATTTGATGGCCGAGATTGGCACATAACTCGTCAAATGATACCCATACCTTGTGAGAATGTTTGCAAAGGGTTACAAAGAGTTTGTTAGGTACGAAAAAACATAGTTATGGTTCTATGACCCCTACTAGCGGCGGCGATACACTTTCCAAGTCGTCGTTCCACCAAACGAGGAGCTACCAAGAATGCTATTGGAGGAATGCAATGACACAGGTCCAGGTGGACACTTTGGCAAGGACACTACACTTGAAAGCGAGCGAAATACCACTGGTAGTATAAGATGCAGACCGACATGCCAGAATTTTGCAAATTGTGTGACACCTGTCAGAGAGAAAAAACATCGTCGCACGAAAGAACTTGATCTAATCCAACCCCTATCTGTTCTGATAGAAATTTAGAAGAACATCAGCATGGACTTCCTGACGGGACTGCCTGCGGTCCTCGATGGGTATGACGCCATCCTTTTCATGGTGGAAACATTTTCAGAAACGTTGCACTTCATCCCCATGAAGACCATGTATGACCAATGGCCTCACTTGTGAAACTGTGTATCAATCAGTGTATTGGGAAGTGCAACTAGTGAACATGGACTGTTCACAGAAACTGCTAAATATCACATAAAACCCATTACAGTTTTCATTCAACACAACAAATGTACATGTGGGCTTTGCTCACATGCATTCATGTGGATGTTTTTGTAAAATGCTTGCATGCAGAAATACACTTTTTGATAGGCTGATGGTCAAGTGAGTGAATTTGGGGTGATTAACCATAAATCACGAAGACCAACAAAACCATAGAAGGAACAACGCGACTGTTATCAAACCAGATTGTAAGGCTACACGGCGTGCCACGTACCATCATTAGGGATAGAGACGCCTGCTTTGCTAGTCGTTTTTGGCACAAATTGATAACGCGTTACGCTTGTTGGATCCAGCTATCAACGGCCTGCCATCCTCAAACCGATAGTCAAGTGGAGTTGACCAATCAGACACTTTAATCCGACACTTTTTTGCACATTATGTGATCTGCAGGACACCGATTGGGCAGCCAAACTGCCGACCGCCGAACTCACACACAACTCCACCACTTCCACTACAACTAGAAAAATCCCTCTTAAAATAGTAGTAGAAAAAATCCATAGTCCAATTCTTGCCACACCAGCTGGATCAAGGAGTAAAAACAACATCCCTGTTGTCAACATCCACCGTAAGGGCTTCACAATCACTTAGGAGGAAACATGACAGACCCTCGTGAAGACTCAAGTAGCTATCAAGCAAGCGGCAGAACGACATTGCAGTGATGCCATGTTCAGCGGTAGCGATTGCATCCTCCTCAGCTTATCGAACAAGAAACTTTGAGGACTGGACTTGGTGAAACTCAAACCTTAATGGTTGGGACTGTTTGAGGTTGAGAAAATGCAAATCCCTATCGTTTCTTGACTTCGCCTGCCTGAAAGCATGGTGATCCATAGTGTCTTCCACATCAGCAACCTCAAGCATTACCGTGACCCCAGTATCCACTTCCCGGACAGAGAGAGCACACCAACACGTGCTATGCAAGTGGATGAGGATACAGAGTATGTGATTGAGGATATCCTCAGATATCAATGTCGTGGGGAAACAACGGAGTATCTAGTCAAGTAGCACAGCTACGATGCCATGCACAACAGTTGGGAGACCCACGAAAACCTCAAAGACGTCAATCATCTGATTGGCGGCTGCTAACATCAGCTTACATCAGCTAACACGCCATGACGTCGCGACTAAAAGGGGGGAAAATGTTACGCACCTAACGTACAAGAGTCCCTAAACTCCAAGAGTGGGCATTTCCGTCATTGCATTTGTGGCCCATTGCCCGTCAACCTCTGGATTTTTACAATGTTCGGCTGAAAATGTTTTGACCAATTGCCCCGACCTCTTGTGTTCTGGTCCAGAAGTTTCTAACAATTTCGACCACTTTCAAGAAAGGTTGACAGAATTGTTCCGATCTATATGGATACTTTGTTGTTTTCAGTTGAATTCTCGACATCATTAGAGTTTTACAAAGACACACCTCAATATTCTCAAAGCCCCCTGACTTCTCGGTTGAGCCTCTCGAAGCTGCCACTCACAGCTCGACCTTGCACACGTCGCTCAGCTCGAGCGCCAAGGACCCAACATCTACCCCATCCTCATTTTTTACATTGAAAACATGTGCACGAATCACTGGACACTTGTCACCAAAGTACACTTACTGCTTTGTAGAAGTTATCCGTTTGTCCCAAAATCCTCAAATCGTCTTTTTTCCCGTACCTCATCTGTGTGAATCACCTACATTCCGCTCGGCGTAACACTCCACCTGGCTCGTTGCTTCATATCTGAAGTTGACATCTATTGGGAATTTGACTATTGAGCTCATTGCCGATCAACTGCAGACCACAAATTCGCAGTGTGCAGAACTACAACTTCGAGATAGTGCTATTATAGCGTATGCAAGCTAGATCTGCGCTGTAAATAGATGTAGATCAAAGGGGCCCTGTAAATCAGAGGTTTGTCAGACTTCAACCGGTGGCCCGTCGAAAACTTGAGTGTCATCAAACGGCTCTGGGCACCCGGTGGGCCTCCAATTCAGTGGGCCGCGAACAGCGGCATCCGCCTCTCGCTACCCGCACGATTGGGCATCTGACAAGAGGCCTCCCTGCCATGGAGCAGGGTGGGCTTGGGTGGAGTTTTCTCTGGTCAACTCCTTTTGGTGGCAAAGTAGTGATAACTTGAAAATTTAGTCGGACGTTGCATAGATAACACGTGCTGCTTTCGCAACTTTGCTAAGATTTTAGCAACGTCACTCTTAGAATCTTCAATTATAAGGGAAATGTGGACCACTGCGCACCAATCGGATAAAACTATATCTTGGGCGAATATATCCAAGATGCAGTGTCTGCGCCACGCATCCACCCCGACTGTCGAGCAAAAATCATGACAAAGGCAGGTACCTGTTTCAATAGCACATCTATAGGCAATGTCGAGGATGTGTTTTGATGTCTCGTTTATGCCACGTTCCAATTGCATCAATACTGACGACTGCTACCCTTGTAGTTGACTACCATACATGGCAATCGATAAGTAGGTTGAAGTGAATAGCGAATCGATGCAGGTGGCCCGCATCATTTTGTATTTTTCATCTCATGGAATTGTTGTTAGAACTGCTCCGAGAAGAAGGTTGCGCACGAATGGATAAGATGCAGCCATCAGCGATCTGATTTCTAACTTCACTTTGAATCAATTGGTTTTATGATGACATCCTTACATTTCTTTCCACGATCTCATGCAAATCCAGTTTTGTGAGAAGCAAGTTTCACTTGTCTATAAACCATCCGAATTGCTTGTGGTTTGTTGAGCTTGAAGTGTGTTACGTACCAGACATACACGAGTCCCTAATCTTCTCAAGTGGGCATTTCTGTTATTACATAAACAGCCCATCGCGTCACGAGAACCGCGATATTCACTTCGACGGCCGAGGGCAAACTGGGCAACTGCCCTGCCCTCGGTGTTCATTTTCGAACCTCCTCACAGCTTTGACCACTTTTGCGAACCTTCAAACAGAACTATCACAACCTTTTGGTTAACTTCTCATTGCACTGAGACAAATCTCAATTTATAAATATGCTTCTTGCATCTTTATTGTCGATTCTCAAAGACCCCCGACTTCTCGGCGGGCCTTCTTGAATCCGACCACTCACGGCGCAACTCTGCACGCGTGGCCTGGCAAATGACCCAACAACCACGACTATTCTTCATTCGTAACTTGACACTTGTACATATATGTTCAATCATTTTGACACTTGTCATCGAAGTACAATTACCGCTAGTTATAAATTGCTCAAGTGTCCCAAACTATAAATCGAGTTTTACCTCGGAACTTGTACCTGTGCACCATCTACGTTCCGTTCGGCACAACACCTGGTACCAGAGCGCAGTAGTGCTGCACAGGCATCTGAATACTTTACTCATTCAGAGGACTACCTCGCACAAGCTTTCATCGCATCTTGCACGTCAAGACTTTGCAGAATTTTCCATTACGACGTGAGGCAAGAGAGCGCAACCGATGACCAGCAGCGGGTTTTTGGGAAGGACTTCGGCGTTGGAGGAGCAGAACGTGCCGATGCACATGAACCATGAAGCAACAAGGAATCCTAGAATGGCAGGCTTTGCGGTAGTTGGAACAACCCCTACGGCCTCAATGACCAATCCGGTCACGGACCCGACGGCGACAAACCAGCCGCCCCTACCAACAACCTGAATGACAAAAGCAGGGACGAGAGGTGGCACTGGACAACAGACACGGATCAACAAGGATCTGGCAAACAGGATCTCCGCAGTCAAAGGAATCAACAACCACCTGCTCCAACAACTCAATGTTGCTATGGAGGCTCTTTGCAATGCAAGCACGCGTGAAGCGGTCCTCATCGAGAGAAATTCTCAACACTCAAGCGAACCCATAATTTGTCCGGCTCCTCCAGAACCGTTGGATCTTGCAAACTCAAAAGGACCAACGGTTTGGATGTGGCTGGCGAGTTTGGAGGAGTACTGCACCGTTGCTGGTGTCAACAACAATCGAAAGAAAATTGACCTCACGGCCGCACCTTTCCATGGCACAGCGTTAAGTTGGTGGTCCAATCTAAAGACCATCTAACGGTAGCAGGAGATTGGCAGAGCATCATTTGGGACTCAAGGTGCCTGTCTTACATCACCGACCACAAGCCTTCTACCCTTGGATCAGATCAACCCACAGTGGCAAGACGCGCTGACGCCACCAACCGACTGGAATGAATTTTCGCACGCGATTCTCCCATGCGATTCTCGCACACTTTGGATGACTGAACAAGTAAATTAATGCACGGTACAAGCTCCAATGTCAAAGTTAGCAATCCAGCGTGACAGAGTAAACACGGACGTTCCGCAAGATCATCACTGGAGCAGACATCACCCCTGACAAACTCTGTTTTCACTACAACAACGGCCTCAAGCGAGACATCCGGTGAGCAATCGCTAGTTTTTGCTATCCAAAAAGAGCGATTTCTATCCTCAATGACTTGCTGCACATGATTGTAGAAACAGAAAGGATCGACAACGCTGATTATAATACTCAGATCCAGGAAACCGATGGCTGGCGACCTCCAAATCACAATTATTGAGAAAATGGAAAAAACCAGTCGGCAGACTTCTTCGAATCCGATGGAAGTGGACGCCATCAACCAGAGAGACACACGAACATATTGCAACTGCAGAAAATTCAGGCACATCGCTCGCAACTGTCGGAGCAAGCAGCAAGCCAAAAAGGGGGGGAAGTCACAGAAATTGAATTAGAAAACGGCGGGGGGCAGTAGTAAAAGGAGCAACTCTTGTCCGTGAAGAGTGATCTGCGCTGAACGATCATCCATGTAAATGGCCTACATCACCATAGAAGGCTTCTGAGATTGACGAGGGGTACAAGGACGAGCAACCGGCGATACTGCTTAAAGTTCAACCTCAAGGATGCAAAAGTCACGGAACAATACCAACAGTGTTGGATGGAGGAGCTTCACACAGCTTCGTAAGCAACAACATGGTTGACAAGCTGGGTTTGTAGACCAAACCAGGGGTGTATGAAGGAAAACCCGTTGATAGGAGACTATAGATACAGAGACTCCAAGATCCACTACGGCTACGAGTAGGAGATCTTCAAGATGTAACGGTCTAGAGGTCTGGTCCAGTCAGCAATCACAAAATCATCCTTGGACGAGATTTCCTATATCGGTGCAATCTGTAGGTCAAATGGAACAGCGGCAAAGTCTACGTGGAGATTCATATAGCCAAGCGACAACTTCCATGAGTGGGACGGAAGTCAAAAGCGGAAGCAGCAAAGGTGGAAGTAGTAGAGGAAGTCGCGGAAGCCATAAAGCGACAACCGATGCAACCGATTCCGCTCAATGTGGCCAAACACTATCTACGACGAGGAGCTTGTGCGTGGCTTGTACATCTCAAGCCAATGGGAGGAGCGGAAGTGGCAGCAGCTAGCTCATCGCCGGCCTCATTAGTCTCACCGGCTGTGACGAAGTTCGCGGTGGTACTTGAAGAGTTCGTATCTCCTATCCATGATTTTGTAAATGTCTTCCATGACGAACTCCCGAAAAACCTACCTCCTGAGCGAGACATCGACCATCACATCAAACTGAAGCCAGGCGGCAGACCAACCGTCCGAGGGGCCTATCAGATGAGCGATCATGAGCAAACCAAGCTGAAAAAGCAGCTCGACGAGATGCTTGGTCAAGGTTTCATCTGCCCATCCACGTCACCATATGCCACACCTATACTATTTGTGAACAAAAAAATTGGCAAGATGCGGATGTGCATGGGTTACCAGGCTTTGAATGATGCTACCATGAAGAACCGCTACTCACTCCCTTGAGCTGATGAACTTTTTGACCAAATCCGAGGAGCTCAAACTTTCAACAACATGGACCTACGCAATGGATATCACCATATACGTGTGGCAGATGCCGACATCAAGAAAACGGGGTTCCGAACTCACTACACGCACTTTGAGTTCACGGTCATGCCATTCGGACTCACGAATGCCCCGGTGATGTTTATGACGGTAATGGACAACATTTCTCGTTTGCACCTCGACGATTTTGTTGTGGTATACCCCGACGACATTCTGGTGTATAGCCGCACCCCAGAGAAGCACGATGGAAATCTTAAAAACGTTCTCAAAGTTACAAAAGCGAGATGTTTTTGGGAAAGTCTCGAAATGCAACTTTGGTCCTCGTTCAATCGAGTTTTTGGGTCATGTCATCAATGGCGAACGTATAACGATGGATCCGAAAAAAGTGGCAGCAGTCGTTCATTGGCCAACGCCGACCAATGTTTGAGAAATCCATGTCTTTCTCGGATTCTGCAATTACAACGAGCGTTTCATACAAGATTACGCTTGAGTGGTAGCGCCTCTTTCCGAACTCACTTGAATAGAAAACGAGTGGCAGTGGGAAGACAGCAAACAAGAAGCGTTCACCGCTTTGCGAAATACTCTAACCTCGGCGCCAACCCTATGATTAGCCAATCCAACGGTCGACTACGTCATGACTACGGATACATCAGACCAGACCATTAGCACGATTCTTCTACAAGATCATGGCAACGACAAATAACCGGTCTCCTACATGTCTCAAAAATTGCGAGGACCCGAACTCAACTACGAGGTTCATGAAAAGAAGATGCTAGCGATTGTTCACACGTTCAAGACGTGGCGATGCCATCAGGAGTTACGCCAATGCATCATGCGCATCGACTACCACTCATTGAAACATCTCTAGATTGAGCCAAATCTCAGACGACGTCAAACCCGATGGATGGAGTTCCTTGAATCCGGGTCTGACTGCAAGATTGAGTACCGGCCAGGCAAGATGAACGCAGCAGACGCACTCAGCTGCCAACCAGAATTGATGACCGACATGGCAACCCTACAAATAAAATGAAACTCGTACCTCGAGCGATTGTTTGCACGAGGTTATGACCAGCACAGTAGATGTAATGAAACAATTTCATGTTTGATGCACCCTACTGGCGGCTACGTTTCACTCGCCAAGTGGTCGTCCCCCCGAACAACCAACTTTGCCGTATGTTGCTCAAAGAATGCCACGACACCGGTCCAGGAGGACCCTTTGGAGAGGATAAAAGGCTAAAGAAGCTGGCAAAAAACTATTGGCGGGACAAGATGTGATCCGACGTGGCTAACTTCTGCAAAATGTGCGACACATGTCAGTGATAGAAATCTCGTCACATGAGGCCACCCAGACTTCTGCATCCGCTTCCTACTCTGACGGAACCTTGGGCAGACATCTCCATGGACTTCATCACCGGATTACTAGTCACACCCAAGGGATATGACTCCATCCTTGTGGTTGTCGACAGGTTCTCTAAAGTTTCCCACTTCGACAACGACCAACGTCACCACCCAGGGAGCAACACAATTGTTTCTAATGAATATCGTGCGGCAACACAGCGTGTCGAGAACCATCACAAGCGACACAGACAGTAGATTGACCAACCGTTTTTGGTGCAAACTAATGACTTGCTACGGTAGCAGGATTCCATTTTCAACGGCGCTTCATCCTTAAACCAACGGTCAAACCAAGCAGACAAATCAGATGCTTGAACAACTTCTCCAAACATTATTCGAACCTAACAAGACGGATTGGGCACAAAAACTCCCGACCGTCGAAATCGCATATAACTTGGTAGTTTCTATCACAACAGGCAAAACTCCATTTGAAGTGGTGTATGGCACACTTCCAACCACTCTAGCTGGACTTCAATGTTGCAGCAACATTTCTTTGGTCGATCTTTGGTAGGAAACACGTCAAACCCTCTCAAAGACACAAGTCACGATGAAGCGAGCAGCTGACCGACATTGCAGTGACGAAATCGTCACTGTTGGCGATAGAGTCCTCCTCACCATGGCGAACATCAAGCTCTACCAATCGGACTGTTCAAAGCTCAAAGTCCAATGGTTGGGACCATTTGAGATCGGACGCATGCAAACCCTGTGGTTGCGTAACTCCAACTGCGCGACACTATGCAAGTGCATCCGGTGTTCCATGTCATTAGGCTCAAGCACTACCGGGACCCAAGAGAGAACTTCCCTGGCAGAGAAGTCCCGCCTCCACCTCCCGTTCAAGTAGACAAAGACACAAAGTAAGTCATCGAGGACATCCTCACCCATCGACGTCAAGGCAAGATGACAGAATATCTCGTCAAGTGGCACGGCTACAATGCCACACATAACAGTTGGGAACCCTACGACAATCTCTGAGACGTCGATCATCTCATCGACGGCTTCTACCGCCGTCTCCGGACCACATCTGCACGCGCGCTGGGACGTTGCGGCTTAGAGAGGGAGAAGTGTTATGTACCAGATGTACACGCATCCCTACTCTTCTCAAGTGGGCATTTTTGTTTTTATATAAACAGCCCATCGTGTGGCGAGCACCGCGATATTCCCTCTGGCAAATTGGCCATCTGCCCCGCCCTTAGTGGATATTCTTGAACCTTCTAACAGTTTTGACCACTCTTGCGAACGTACGAACAGAAGTATCATGACCTTCCGGTCAACTTCTTGATGCATCCAGACAAATATCAATTTGTAAAGATTCACCTCGCATCTTTACCGTCGATTCACGAAGACCCCCAACTTCTCAACGTACCCTCTCGAATCCGACCACTCACGACACAATTGTGCACGTGTTGCTTAGCAAATGATCCAACGACCCTGACTGTGCTTCATTCATAGCTCGACACTTGTATGTTGGACGATGTTGTAATGTACCCATCGTTTCGCTCGATAGTTCAGTGGTGTCCATAGTCGAATACGGAATGACACTGATGTCCATGTTTTTCGTTTTTTAAGCAAAAATGGGCACGACTGTCATATATTTTATGTATTTAACAGACTTGACATGGATTTTGACTTGGAGGGTGAAGTTGAACTTCGCCCGTCATCGCGAGCTAATAGGAGGGGTTTCGCGGCGAAACCTCCCTGCGAGCTCGCGATGACCCTGCCAAACCCCCCATTTAAACAAGGGGTTTGTCGAGGGTTTGGGGGGGTTTGTGAGATGTGGCGCACAATGTGATAGAAGAAAGGGAATATGCCAGACCTCGCTACCATGGGGCACGGCAGATGCCCGGGCAAGTAAAAAAATAAAACCCAAACCCCCGGTGTAACTAGGGGTTTTGTCGAGGGTTTGGGGGGGGGGAGGGGTTGCGAGATGCTACACACATTGTGATAGAAGAAAGGGAATCTGCCAGGCCCCGCTACTACGGGTCCTGGTAGATGCTTGGGCAAGTAAAAAATAAAACCCAAACCCCCAAGTGTAACAAGGGGGTTTGTTGGATATTGGGAGGGGGGGTTGCGAGATGCGACGCACTCTATGATAGAAAAAAGGGGATCTGCCAAGCCCTGCTACCGCTGGGCCTGGCAGGTGCCTGGGCAAGCAAAAAATTATAACCCAAACCCCCTAGTTCAACTAGGGGGATTGCTCAAAGTTTTTGTATTCACCCTTGCGAACGTGCAAATTTTGGAGTTCACACTTGCAAACTCCAAAATTCGCAACATGGTGACTTCTGACATCGGTGAGGCCGGTACCAAAAGTTGTTGACTTCACCCTCAAAGTCGGTGATGTCATACTTCCATAGAGAAGTTGAATTCCGTTTTGGCTCGCACATTTGCAAGCATGGGCACTGCTGGTATTTCGTTTTCGATTATGGACAGCGATGATCTATCGACCGAGACAATGGGTATCGGTGCACTTTGAGGCTTTTATACATTTGTTTGATCATTTCAACACTTGTCATCGAAGTACACTCACTGCTAATTACACATTGCTCGAGTGTCCGATATTCAAAAATCATGTTTTGCCTCGCAACTTCAACTTTGCACCATCTATATTCCATATGGTGTGACAAAGTGCTGGTTCTGAGCGAATTCATAAACATCCACTTGCACACCTAACCGTTAGAATGATAGTGTGATTATTTGCCTAGACAGCGGAGTACCTTCATTGCGACTTCTTCCCTCGACACTTTGAATAGAATACATGACCAAATAGCTCAGATACCCATCAAAACGCAAAGTGTGACTCTGTAGCGAGAGGGTCGGCTCAGCCCTCCCTCCTCGCTGAGCGAGGGGTGGTTGCACACCATCCCTCGCATCAGCAAGGGCTGGCCCACGGCCAGCACTTTGCTGGCCGTCGGCCAGCTCGCTGCCAGCCGGCTGGACGGCCGGCGGCCGGCCAAGTGATAGGCCGGCCACCAGCCGGCCAGCCGCCAGCCGCCAGCCGCCAGCCGCTCATCGCGGCCTCTGCCTGATCGGTGGCTGAGGGGCCCTAAGGGCCTCGAGGGCAAGGCCTCGAGGCCTCGTGCCCTCGCCCCCGCTCGCCCTCCTTGCAAGCGAGCGAGCAAGGACGAGGGAAGGGGGGCAAGGGACGAGAGACGAGAGAAAGCTGGCGCGACATCGCTAGCGTGCTTCGCACGGGACGATTTCACACCAGAACGTCAAAGATGTTAATCAATGTTCATGTGCGACAAACTTCAGCATAAAAAAAAGGGAATAATTTGTGTCAAAGCACGAGTCTGAGGTGAAAACCCTCGGTTTCGGTCCCAAAACCAGGGGTAAGGCTAAAGCGGAAATGGGCCTCCGGAGACTCGAAACATTCAAATTTCCCTCCTCTGGGTTGTTGATGACGATTGCCCCTCAATCTTGCGAAGGGGGTAAAACCCTGACGCGGAATTAGAACGCCATTCTGCAAACTCCGACGAGGACTATAGCGTAGGAGCTGGAGACTCGACCCGTTACAGTGGTTCTCAGAGCCAGACGACCCCCGTGACGAAAGGTTCGATGGAAACGGTGGCTTCATCGTATACAAAACGCCGCTTGTAGCTGCAAGCAGCAACAGAAACGTCAAAACGGACTACGGCGTCCATTCTAATCCGTTCCAAACACCAAAAAGTGCGTTGGAAATCTCTTGAAGAGCTCTACTTTACCCTCCCATCAGCCCTCCATTTGCTGACCTTCGTCTGGCTCGTGTCTGGGGCTGTGTGGCCGCTGTCTGGTTGCCAGAGGACTTTCGTGATGGCAAACTGAGTCCTCGTGCACGCCTCTGCACGTTTCTTGGCGTTTCTGCCATGTCTAAGGCGTGGCGCTTCTGGGACCCCGACCGTTCCCGTGTCATCGAGTCGCGTGACGCCCTCTTCTTTGAGGATGTCTTTCCCCGTGACTTGTCCCATGTCCCTCCTCCGTCTCTCCTCGCTTCGTTGGCTTGGGGGGGGTGGGTCTATTCCAGCCTCCAATCTCCGTGCGTCCACGTCTCCCTCTCAGACAGCGTCCCCTGTTGTCACTCCTACGGACAGTGACGAGGACTCAGTCTCCTCTGAGTCGGGGGCCTCAGTGCCCTCCTTGGAGTCCGAGTCACCCCTGTCCTCAGCCGGCAGCCCTGTGTCTTCGCCGTCTACCGCCATTCCCGAGTCCTCACACTCGGCACCCACTCCCGCACAGTCCACTGCTCACTCTACTCCCACCTCATCCTCCTCACCCTGCAGTTTCTCCGGTGCTTGACACCACTGCAGGCGATGGGCCTCAGGCTCGGCCCCCTTGCCCAGAGCCTTACACTCGTGGGGGGAGACTTCGTGCTCTTCCTTCCTCTTAGCCCTCTCAGCCCTCCTCGTCTAGGGCTCCTGCTAAGTCTCTCCCGGCAGGCTCATCCACTGCCTCTCAGCGAGTCACCCGCTCTAGAGCCACATCCTCCACAGCTGGTCCTTCAGTGCGCCCCAACGGCCTTGATGCACTGGGCCTGTCTGTGAGCGTTGTCCACCCAAACTCTGCAGTTGGCTATGCTCTTGTAGCCCACGAGTTCCACAGTGCTCTTGAGTCTTCTGTCGCCGGTTATGTCGCCGCATGCTTTGCGGCCGCTGGCCTCCCCACTCTCCCTCCTGAGCCCACCACTGTCCGGCAGGCTCGTGAGGCAGCAGACGCTGACCTCTGGGAGAAGGCCATGCATGAGGAGCTCACAGCCCTCCAAGATCATGGAGTCTTTGAGCTAGTGGATCTGCCTACAAGTCGCAAGGCAGTCTCCGCCCGATGGGTCCTTCGGCGTAAGATGAAGCCCGATGGAACTGTCGACCGGTACAAGACACGTCTCACAGCAAAGGGGTTCTCCCAGATCCCCGGCGTTGACTTTGATGAGACCTTTGCACCGGTCGGGAGATGTACCACGGCTCTAGCACTTTTGAGCCTCGTCGCCTAGCACGACTGGGAACTGGAGCAGATGGATGTCAACAACGCCTTCTTGCACGGGAAGCTCGATGAAGAGATCTACATGATACAGCCCCCGGGCTTCACCGATGGCACGAGCAAGGTCTGGCGACTACGCAAAGCCCTCTATGGGCTCAAGTAGTCGCCCCGATGTTGGAACATGGAGATCTTCTCGACTCTCGAGCGGGGAGGTTACCGTCGTAGCACGGCTGATCCAGCGCTCTTCTTGAGCGCCCCCTCAGAGCCGTTTGTGGCGGTGTTGGTCTATGTTGATGACCTGCTCATTGCCTCACCCAGCCCGGCAGCTGTCCAGTCAGTGAAAGACCTGCTGCAGTCTGCATACAAGATGAAGGATCTAGGTCCTGCGCGGGTGTTTTTGGGGATGGAGCTTGAGCGTGATCGTCAGCGTCGCACCCTGCATGTGCACCAGGCTGCATACATACGCACACTGGGGGAGCGTTTTGCTCCTTTGCTCGAAGACATTCCCACCGCGTCCACGCCGATGACTCCAGCAGGTCAGCGCCTGCTGAAGTCACTGGACTCAGCACAGCTGGGGGAGCCTGTCAACGTCACCGACTACCTCAGTGTTGTCGTCTCCCTCATGTATCTCGCCACCACCACTAGGGCAGACGTGGCCTTCGCGGTCAACTTCCTTGCCCAGTTCTCCCAGTAGCCTCGACGGAAGCACCTCGAGGCCGCACTGCGCATCGTCCGCTACGCGTTGTCCACTGCACGCGTAGGACTCTGCTACCGTGCTCAGCCCTCTGTAGTCGTTGACGGCTACACAGACAGCGACTGGGCACATGACACAGATGCTCGCAGTCGCATTGGTAACATCTTCCTCGTCGGGGGGACTGCAGTCTCCTGGAAGAGTGGAAAACAGGGTTGTGTTGCTAGGAGCTCCAGTGAGGCAGAGTATGTGGCACTGGGTGCAGGTACGTGTGAGAGTGTTTGGCTATCCCGCTTGTTGCAGCAGTTGTGTGTTCCCATCCATTGCATCACACTGGGCTGTGACAACCAGAGTGCGAAGGCGATTGTTGAGCACGATGGCATGCATCACTCTCGCACTAAGCACATCAACATTGAGCATCACTTTGTACGCGAGCGCATTGCTGCTGGGGAAGTTCAGGTTGTCTGGGTCGACACTCATCAACAGCGTGCAGACTTTCTCACCAAAGCGCTCAGTAGTGGAATGTTCAAGGCGGCCGTGCATGCTGTTGGCTTGCTGCGCTCTCGTGATGCCGCCGGTTGATGTGATTCCTGTGATGTTCACCTCGTTCTATGTTTCGTGTGTGTGAGGCCTGTTCGTGTGTGGGTCATGGGGGAGTGTTGGTTATTGTCACAAACACGCGCAAGTGCCCTCTTGTCTCCATTCNTGCACACACCTCACCACTGCAGGTGATTGAACTGGATTAAGGCTCCCTGGTGCAAGACTGTGGTGCAGCATGAAGTGCACAGTGGAGATTCCTCCATCAAGCTGCCGAGTGGTGGCTTCAGCACCAGCCTTGTCACATGCCTTAGTTTAGTGATACCCCTCACATGTTAAAAAGGGGATACGACTTGTAGGAGTGCATGCTTGTTAGTTGATTGAACACTTGCATGTTCCTAGAGTGGTGAACCGGGTTGCTGATCCCTCGGGACCACACGTCCGGCTTGTGCCGGCGTGTGAGAAACCGCCTGGAGCTCGTTCGCTCCAGGGCCGGGTTCGATCCCTGGGTGGCGTCCGGGCCCCACGACGAGTGTCTCGCGTGGGTGGCCCGGTCAACTGGCTCTCACCACCTCGCTCACTCTTAGCTCTCGTCAAGCTGTGTCTTGATTACTTCACTTTTCTAAGTAGTGAGCGTTCCCCGATCCATGGCGTACTCCATTGCTTGTCACCTACTTGCTTGCTAGCATAGTGCCTGCGCTTACCTACAGACTTTCATCCACACGGTAGCGACAAAAAAACACTCAAAAGCCTAGCCAGAAATCATGCTCGCTCGCGTCATGCGTTAACGAGCGAGAAAGAAGAAAACCACATGGGGTCATCGCTCCCTCGCGATCGAGCAAAAATGCCTTTCTTTCGTTTTTTGATTATTTTATGCAGAAAACCTATTCTTTTAATGCACAAACCGCAATCAAACCCTACCCCGAATTGCATTAGGGGTTGTAGGGTTTTATTTCTGCACGGGCTCTTGCTTGGTCCTGCGATAGCGGTGCCGAGCAGGTTCCTTTTCAACGCACGGGGAGTCTCGAACTCTCCTCAAAACAAACCTCCCTTGCTAGTATCACAAACCCTTCAACAAAGGGGTTTGTGATATTAGTGGAGGGCGCCGCATGCCATGCGTTGTCAGCGCATGGCACGCAGCTTCGCCATGCATTTTTGTCTATTTTTTTGTTAATGGCGTAGCGGTAGCGGCGACCGATGAGTAGTTAGGTTATTTTTCACCGGAAAATGGGCGAATCAGTTTTGTATTTGTACAATTCGGGTATCTCGTATTGTAACCCTAGACTACACTGCTTTTGGTAGGATGGCTTCCACCATGGCCACGAGAGGTTAGCGTTAGTCATTTGAGAGAATGGTGCTTCCAAAATTGGAGTTTATGCTTCATGAGAACCTACTGCATCTAGGACAAATGACATAATGTGGTTGTGACCTCGCGTCAAAGGTGGTGTCCAAACAGGCACCTCTTGTAATACAACCCATTAATCTTTCCCGCCAACATTTTTAGGGGGACATCGGTTGAAGTCTGACCAAACTCTGAGTGTTGCCTTTTGCAAGTCAGCCGAATTTAAATGGAGGTCTTTGCGTTTACGGCCCGCGGTTCGGACACATTTTTCGAGTCGTGACCCTTTTTTCGCATGCGGCCCGAAGTCGCGGCGCCGCGAGGGTCACGTTCTCGAGGCGTCCACGCGAAATCGCGTTTTTAACGGGCCGTGGCCCTTCGTCTGAGCAGGATTAGGGGGGATTTCCGGTACACCCCGCGATAGGAGAGAGGTAATTTCCGGCACCCCCAGTTCATAAATTAGATGTCTAGATGACAAGATCTCCGTTTCCATGGCCTNCCACGCTTTCCGATTTCGAATAATCATAAGCCACGGATTTTTGTGTGACGACGACATGCCACGAGGAAGATACAGCAAGACATAATATATCACGCAAACAAGAGGCATTTTGTTTGTACCCGACGTACACGAGTCCCTGATACTTGTGCGTGGGTATTTTTGTCATTGTTTCCATGGATCATCACGCGGTGACCTCTGAAGAACGTGAGCGACCCGAGGAGGGGGGTAAGTGGGGGAAAGGGAGGTGGACGAGTTGGCTTCTCAAAGCGGTGGAAAACGATGACGACCTTTGCACAAAAGAAGAAAGGGTCATTTGCCTTAGCTTGAACGACTTCACAAAGAATTATTGTTAAATACAAATACATCAAGTTATACATATCACGAAACATATAGATATATATTTAGATATAGATTTGTATAGATATACATATAGATATAGATATAGATATAGATATATATAGATATAGATATAGATATAGATATAGATACAGATACAGATATAGATATAGATATAGATATAGATATAGATAT
>SZWC01026029.1:9684-21438 GCA_023375785.1 Penium margaritaceum
CGAGACTTCTCCAACACCTACGACAGCGCCGACGAGACGCGGTCGATGCGTTCCGGCAGCCATGTGGGCTTGTCAGGAGGTAGGAGAGTTTTCTCTGTGGGTTGAGACCCGCGCACCCAGTTGACTGTACCGGTGCGACGAGGAGACCCGATGGTTGTTGTGGGGCTTCTGATGTTCGCAAAGCCGTCTGTGATGTCTGGACGTTGATTCCGAGATTTTTTGGCACTGCTCATATTTTCTCGGTGGTCGAGACTCGGGCACTCGGAGAGCTGTTCCGGTGCCTCGAGGAGACCAACCTTATTGTTCTCGTGGTGTATGCAGTGTGTTATCCCTGTTGACTCATTTGGGTTCAGCAGGGGTGACGGGGCCCGGTGTGGTTAGATGTCGGCGCCCCTATATAAGCCCGCTAGGGGCTCATTTGTAATCTCTCCTTGTTCTTTATATTCAGCATTCCAGACTTGGCCAAATTCTTGCCGTCTTGCATCGCACTCACACGCAGAGCTCATGTTCGTTTTTGCATGGGCCTGCATGCCCTAAAATTAGGTCCATGTCTCCTGGTGTGTGGCCCTGTTTGGCATCACTGACTGGCATAGGCACTATATGGGTTCGAGCAGTCATAACTCTTGCTGCTTTTTTTCTAGCTCATTCTGACCGCACGACTGCGTTCGCAGCGTTGGTATTATGGTATGGTCCAGTTTTCAGGCAAGACGGACGACGCCCGGGTTTTGGGCTGTCAGGCGTTTGGCAGGGCTCACCGAGAAAACGCTACCTGCCAGAAAATAGGTCCAGGACTATTTTCTGATTGGCTGGTTAGCTGAGTAACAAGTTTTACACGAGTGGGGGGGAGTTAGAACTTGGAAGGGTCTCCTATTGTTGCTCATTCTTCATTGCTAATCAGTTACTTTCAGTTTCCAGCTGCTTTGTAGCACTAACATTGGCGCGCGCACTTCTAAGCAACAAACCCAGAGCTTCCAGACTTCGTCTCTAAAGCAACAGACTGAGGGGGCAGCAACGAGCGTGGAAGCCCGCACGTTGCATCAACAACGCTGCTGCCCCAACCTGTTGCCTAGTATTTCTGTCTTGGTATCAGAGGCAGAGCGTAGCAGCAGCAATAGAAGACTGACGTACAGGTGCCGGAAAATGCCAGCTGACCCCCATACTCGCCAGTGTAGGGGAAATGCTACCGGATTTTTTCCGGCAGCATTGGCCCCACTGGTGGCGGCGTTAGAATTCTTCCCACGGCCACTGGGCCAGGGGAAATGTTGCCGGATTTTTTCCGGCAGCACTGATCCCCACGCTTGACGCTAGGAGGTGAGCGGCATGCCACGTCAGGCGCTTGCTAGCGACGACACACGCGGCAATGTCCTCCAGGTGTGACTGACAGCAGCAACCAGCAGCAGCAGCAGCAGCTTGCCACGGCAGCGAGCAGTGGGAGCAGCAGCCAGTAGCAACAGCACACATCAACAGCTGGTAGCAGCGGCAGCTTGCAGCAGCTTCCAGCAGCAGCAACCTAGAGCAACAGCAGCAGCAGCGAGCAGCAGCCGGCAGCAGCAGCTTGCAGCAGTAGCAGCCGGCGGCAGCAGCAGTAGCAGTACCGGCTATAGCGATAGCCACAGCAGTAGCAGCCAAAGCTGCCCGTAGCCCGCTGCTCGCTGCAAGCATCGAGCTACTCGCTGTGAGCAGCATATAGCAAGCTCCCCGTAGCTCACTACGAGCAGCGAGTAGCGAGCGTGCTGCTCGCGGCTCATCGCTCGTAGTGAGCAGTGAGCTCGCAGCGACGAGCAAGAAGAAAAGAGAAAAAAAACAAAGGGGTCCCCCGTAGCCACAACAGCAGCAGCGGCAACAGCTGCACTTGCAGCAGTAGTAGCAGCGGTCGTAACAGCAACAACAACAACAGCAGCAGCATTAGTAGCAGCAGCAACAACAATAACAGCAGCAGCAGCGGCAACAGCAGCAGTAGTAGTAGTAGCAACAATAGCAGCAGCAGCAATAATAGTAGCACCAACAACTGTAAAAACAGCCCCATAGCAGCGGCTACATCAACTGCTGCTGACGTCACTCCTGATGTCACTCCTGATGTCATCAACCGTTAGCGGCCGTCTGCTGACGTCACTCCTGATGTCATCAACAACACACAAAAAAAGGCAGTAGCACTGCACACACTGTAGTAGCCTCTGTTGACATCAGCCATCCACGGCTGACATCACTGCTGACATCAACAGCACACAACAAAAAAAACAAACAAAAGGGGAAGAGAGGCACCATAAGCCACCATGACTAACAGCCCCTCTAAGGAGGGGTCCTCCTCTGTTGGGGGGACCCCCAGCCCTCCTTTCCTACAACAGAAGGAGCAGTTGCAGAAGCAGTAGCAGTAGCAACAACAATAGCAGCAGCAACAGGAGCAACAGCAGCAGCCCTCTGGCGTCGCTGGCGGCAACCCAGACCCCTTGGCTGCTCTTCAGCAACAGCTTGTCGCCTTGACGTAGCAGCTCGCAGCGCTGCAGCCATTGGCCTCTTTGTCTGCCACCGGTCTGCTACCACCAGTCATACCTCCCGGGCACGCCAGCCACGCTGTGTTCGCTGCTACGCATTAATTGGCGCAGCAGTAGACTGAGCGCCAGCGTCAGACGGTGACCTCCGTCCTTGGCCTCACTCTGGGCACCGGCCGTGGGCGGAAGGACTTTGGGACGCCGCCCCCGCCACTTTAGGCCGGCGAGAAGTTCCGAAGCTGGGAGCTTAGCTTCCGGATCAAGGCGCAGGGTGAGGGCCTGTGGGCATACTACACCCTCCCTTATGACCCCACCCAAGCCGACGAGTTGTATGACGCTGGTTGCGCCGTCCGTGCCCTAGTCCCAGTCGCCCCTCCATCTTCCCGCCTCGCCCTAGAGCCTTTCCTCGGCGACTTCACCGCTGGCGCCACCCCACACCCTACAGCCGCGTGGCACGTCCTCACCAGGCCCCATTGCCTATCCACCAAAGCTGAGACCAGCCGTCTGCTACGTGAGTTCAACTCCCTGTATATGGGGGAGACTGAGACGGTCACTGCCTAATGGCAACGGGCGGAGGACATCCTTCATCATCTCAGCGGATCTGCCCCACCCCCTGTTGCCGCCCTCCTCGCCATCAAGCGCGGCGCCACCAGCGCGTACGCGGAAGTCTTCATGCACTACCCCCAGGACGTCCTCTCCACCATGGCGGCCAAGGGCACCCTCATGCCTTGGGCATACGGGCTCTTCCTCCGCATTGAGGAAGCTCGTTTGGAGTCCCAAGTCCAGCGCACAGAGGCACTTGCCTCTCCTGCCATGGCCTCCGTGGCCGTCGCTTCCCCCGTCGCAGCTACCTCATCGTCTTCGTGGAAGAACAAGAAAAGCCGTAACAAGAAAGGGAAGGGTCCGCCGCAGTAACAGCAGCAACAGCCGTTGACCGGGTCCAGCGGTGGTGGCTCGGCCTGCCACAGTTGTGGCCAGCCCGGACAAGGGTGGTACACGTGCCCTCTCCCCACGAACATGGCACGCGTCATCGCCACCATGCGTCTCCAGCGGGAGTACCGTCTTGCCTCTGTCGCCATAGCTGCCGCCGGCCCTGACACCTCAACCTCGTCCAGCAGCTCCGCCACTCCGACAGCTTTGATAGTCCAGCAGACACCTGCGCCGGAGCAGTACTATCCGCAGCCGTTGGCGCCTCCGTTCCCGTCATTGGCACAGTCCCTCCCTTACCCGGGCTCCGGTGCTGTCACTCCGCACTCGGTCTACACTCTTGGGCCGCCCTCTCATGAGCGTCAGTTGGAGCAGTTCATCGCGCTCCAGCTTGGCCTGACACGCCCTCCTCCGTAAGGAAGTACGAATTGCATCACCTCCTCTCCTACCCAACCCTGTATGACTGAGACTAAACTACGGTCGTATCCCAATTCCTTGTCTATCGCGTCGTCTCCCATGGTCTCCCCTAGCATTTCCCATGACGACGTTGGGTGGCTCTACAATGGGCAGTCTCGGTTCGCGCCTCCTTCCACCGTGGCCGCGTCCCTTGCTTGCTGCCATGTGACCGTTAGCAATCTGGCGACCCCGGTCCAGGACCCCGTTGAGACCCGGATCATCGACTCTGGGGCCACGCATCACATGACGGCCTCTCGTGAGGCCTTCAGTATGCTCGGTCTTGCCAGTGATGTCTCCGGTGTCCGGACGGGCTCCGGACAGGTGTTGCCTGTCCGTGGTGTTGGCGTCGTTCGTTCCGTGGTCCTGCAGGTGACGTCTTTCTGACC
The DNA here is from genome assembly GCA_023375785.1 of Penium margaritaceum. Taxonomy (NCBI): domain Eukaryota; kingdom Viridiplantae; phylum Streptophyta; class Zygnematophyceae; order Desmidiales; family Peniaceae; genus Penium; species Penium margaritaceum. The sequence goes on from SZWC01026029.1 coordinate 13,943, forward strand.
GATATCCTCTTTGTCCCTAGTCTCAAGCTCAGCCTCCTCTCCGTCACTGCCCTAGACCGCATGAGCATGGACGTTCTGCACTCGCGTGGTGTTGGCACTGTGTCGTTGCGTCCATCTGGTCGTGTCGTACTGCACGCCACCGCCCATGGCAACCTGTGGCATGTACCTCGCCTCTCCTCCTCCCCTTCCGTCTCCTCCCCATCGGCCGCCACAGGCCATGTGTTTATCACCAGCATGCTTTCTCCTTCGCACACTCGCCTCTTGCACCACCGCCTTTGCCACGTCCACTCTGCCACTGTAGAAAACATGCTCCGCACCCATCCGGCCAAGGGCCTTGACCCGGAAACTTTCCCCCTCCTGTGCCCCACTGAGTGCATTGATTGTGCTCAGGGGAAGATACACCGGTCCACGTACCCTTTGTCTTCCTCCCGCGCGTCCGCCCCTCTCGACCTTTTCCATTCGGTCGTCATGGGTCCTCTCCCCACCGAGTCCGTCGGCGAGCACGGCCGCTATGTCCTCACCCTCACTGATGACTACTCTCGCGACTGCTGGGTCTTCTACCTTCGGCAGAAGAGCAATGTCGCCTGAGCCATCCAAGACTAGCTTGTCCTTGCGGAGCTTGAGTGTGGCTGCTCTCTTTGTCGCTTTCGCTCCAACCGCGGTGGTGAGTACGTGAGTGAGGCCACGACCTTTCTCGCCTCACGCGGGATTCACCATGAGACGTTTGCACCCTACACGTCTGCCCAGAATGGTGTCTTCGAACGATGGAACCGTACCATGGCCTACGCCATCCGCACCATGCGGGTCGAGTCCGGTCTTTTCGATGGCTTCTATTTTGAAGCCATGGCCTACATGACGTGGGTCTGGAACCGGATTCCCCACGGTTCCCTTCCCTGCCAATCCACGCCGTACTAGCATTGGTGCGGTCAGCGAGCTGACCTCGGCCCGGCTCGCGTCAAGGGCTACGTGGCCATTGTGTGGCTGCCCGCCTCGCAGCAGGGCGGTAAGCTCGCCCCCCCCGCGGACGTCCTTGCACCTTCCTCGGTGTCTCTTGTCACTCCAAGGCCTGGCGCTTATGGGCTCCCTCCCGGCACTGCATCGTCGAGTCCCTGGATGCCCTCTTCTTGGAGGACATGTTTCCTCATGACCTCATTTGCTCCGGCTCGTCCGTGTCTATCCCATCGCATGGGGGAGTGGTGAGTCCATCCTTTGTCCCACCACTTCCGGGTGACACATCCCTCAGTCCCTCTGAGCCGGTAGCCCCAATCGCGTCTGCTTGTCCCTCCGGGCCAACATCCCCAGTTGCATCTGCTGGTCCCTCCGAGCTAGCAGGCCTAGTCATGTCCACAGGTCCCTCCAAGCCGGCAGCCCGAGACGCGTCCGGTGGTCCCTCCGGGCCGGCGTCCCCAGTCGCGTCCGCTGGTCCCTCCGGGCCGGCAGCCCCAGTCGCGTTCGCTGGTCCCTCCAGACCGGCAACCCCAAATGCGTTAGCTGGCCCCTCCGAGCCACCAACTCTACTTGCGTCCACTGGCCCCCTCCGGGCCATCAGCTCCAGTCGCGTCCGCTGGCCCATCCGAGCCAGCTGCCCCGGTTCTATCCGCTGGCCCCTCCGGACCAGCAACCTCGTCTGCCTCCATTGGCCCGTCGGACTCAGTGCCATCTCCTGCCCTGCCACGCTACACACGTGGCCGAGGCAACAGCCTCCGACCCAGACCGTCAGTGAGCGTGCATATCGTCGCACCGTAGTGTGTGGCGCCTCGACCCCCCGTGGCTCCACGCGTCTCCTCCACTCCCACGGTCATGAGTGGTGACCCTGGCACCAAGGCCCTCGGCTTGACCACCTCGGCCATCATTGCACACCTTCACCTGGGCTTCACACTGGGCTACGCCATGCTTCATCACGAGCATCGGCACGTTGTCGTTGCTGCACTCGTGCGCATCCCACCTGGGGCTCGAGATTCAGAGGCTCTCTGAGTCCGCTCCACAGCACGTCGAGAGGACCTAGCCACCCTGTGCAAGGCACGAGCCTCTCCTGAGGCCGCACACTGGGACGTTGCCTACGCCGATGATCTCGCTGCTATTCGACAACACCATGTGTACGGCCTCGTCGACCTTCCTCCAGGTCGGAAGGCCATCAGTGCCAAGTGGAAGCCCGACGGGTCCTTGGACAAGTACAAGGCCCGCCTTACAGGCAAGGGGTTTGCCCAGATCCCTAGGGTCGACTAGGACCAGATCTTTGCCCCAATTGGCCGGTTCTCCACTAGCCGGGCGCTCTTCAGCTTGGTCGCCCAGCATGGGTGGGAGTTGCATCAGATGGATGTGAGCAACGCTTTTCTCCATGGTTCACTGGAGGGTGAGGAGCTCTACATGGTGCAGCCCCCAGACTTCGACAATGGCATTGGGAGAGTCTGGCGACTACGTAAGGCCCTCTATGGCCCGAAGCAGTCGCCTCGGTACTGGAACCAAGAAATCAGCAACACGCTTGTTCAAGGCAGACTCCAGCATAGCACCGCTGACCCCGCACTATTTTTCAGCCCGCGAGGCCAGACTTTTGCCGCTGTTCTGGTTTACGTCGACGATCTCCTCATTGCGTTGCCATACATGGCTGCCATCCAGCGTGTCAAGGACTTGCTGCATGCCGCCTACCAGATGAAGGATCTCGGATCTGCCAGAGTCTTCTTGGGCATGGAGCTCGAGCATGATCGCTCCCAGGGCATCCTCCACATCCACCAGGCCGCCTATGTGCAGACTCTATCCTCCCGCTTTCCGGAGGATCTGCCACTCGTGTTGAGCGCATCCTGACCCATGTCACCCGATGGCCAGGTGAAGCTGAAGAGTCCTGACCCAGCTGTTGTGGGGGAGCCACTTGACATACCTGCGAGTCATCGGGTCACTGATGTTCCTCGCAACAACGACGCGCCCAAACATCGCGTTTGCCGTCATCCTCCTGGCCCAGTTCTCTCAAGAGTCACGTCAACTCCACTAGGAGGCTGGGATCCGAGTACTATGCTATGTCATCTCGACTCCTCGGCAAGGTCTCCTATTCCGCCGCCAGTCATTTATTGTTGCGGTGGGCTACACCGACAGTGACTTAGCTGGCAATCCGGACGGCAAGAGTCGCACAGGCTGGATCTTTCTGATTGGCGGCAGAGCTGTGTCCGAGCGCAACGACAAGCAAGGGTGCATTGCACGTAGCACGGCTGAGGCTGAGTACGTTGCTCTTGGCTCAGGCGCATGTGAGAGTGTGTGGTTGCATCGTCTGTTGTCCGAGTTGCGTCAATCTATCGCATCCATCATGTTGCATTGTGAGAATGAGAGTGCCATGGCCATCTCCGACAATGACGGCATGCATCACACATGCACATCAACGTTGAGTATCATTGTGTGCGTTCGTTGTTGCATGACGGCAGCATCAGCATCGTGTGGGTTGAGACAGTACGGCAATTAGCTGACTTCTTGACCAAGGCACTTAAGCGCGACTCGTTCAAGAAGGCTGTGAGTACGGTCGGTGTGCATCCTTGAGTGGCTCTCTTTGTCCCTCTTTGCGTCTCAGCGTGGCCTGGGGGAGTCTGGTCGTTGACTGTGCCTCTGCCTACACATGTGCACTACGCCTGTGAGTCACCGGGGAGTTTTGGTTGCATGAATCTCTCATTGTACTCTGTTGTTTCCTCCCGGCTTGTGTACATCAGCGTGCACATGACTGACGGCGAGACTCGACGCTGCTGGAGTGTCCCTCGGTGGAGCTGATACACGCTGAGGCCCACGCACCATTCGCTGGAGCCTCCTCCCTCCAGCGATGCGCTGAGCTCCATCGGCAGGCCTCCTCGGCGGTCGGGCCGCCGGCGGTCATTGCCATTGAAGATGTTGTTTGCATGCACCTGGCGCTGTTTCCGGTTCTAGCATTGCGTTTGCAGCATCGTGCTCTGCCTAGGGTCCATGTCTCCTGTTGTGGGGCCCTTTTTGGCATCACTGACTGTCGTAGGCACTGCCTGGGTTCGGGCAGCCATAACTCCTTGCTACCATTTTTCCAGCTGAGTCTGACCGCACGACTGCGTTCGCAGCGTCGGTATTCTGGTATGGTCCAGTTTTCAGGCAAAACGGACCACGCCCGGGTTTTGGGCTGTCGGGCGTCTGGCAAGGCTCACCGAGAAAACCCTGCCTGCCAGAAAATAGGTCGAGGACTATTTTCTGATTGCCTGGTTAGCTAAGTAACAAGTTCTACACTAGTGGGGGGGAGCTATAACTTGGGGGGGTCTCCCATTATTGCTTATTCTTCATTGCTAATCAGTTACTTTCAGTTTCCAGCTGCTTTATGGCGCTAACATTGGCGCGCACACTTCTAAGTAACAAACCCAGAGCTTCCAGACTTAGACTCTAGAGCAGCAAACTGAGGAGGCAGCAGACTTAAGCAACAAGCGTGGAAGCCCGCACGCTGCATCAACAACGCTGCTGCCCCAACCTGCTGCCTAGTATTTCTGTCTGCCACAACGTATTGGGTGCTTGCTTTGGTGGCCTGTAGTTTCTTTGCAGAAGCTAGGGCTTTCTCCATGGAATGGCTCTTTAGCCAGATTTGCATATTTCGTATTTTGTGTCACCGATCAATTTTGGACCTGTGTGTGTGATCAATCATAGGATCTGGGTCAAGATTGTGGATCTCTGGGTTCATACGGTGTTGCGTTTGGATGCATATCCGTAAAGTTATGGCCAAAACAATGGCTTTCGGGACCTTTCTCGTTGACCTACACCCCTCAAGATTCAGCACTTGCGGTTGTACTAAGAGTCACCGCAAAAACCATATCCTGGGACCCGTCGCAACACATGTTGGAAGCAATGACTACCCCCACGTTTTCAACAGAGACGTTGCCCCCATGTCAACGGCAGCAGCGTCACCACGTTAACGCTAGAGTGTATGGCAACACAAGCACTGTCGATGTGAGTTACATCCACTATTGTAGTAGTAGGAACTGCGCAAGCAACGATTTCCAACAACCATGCCGAGGGACAGCGACAACATCGGGTGGTAGGAGCAGCTTATCAGGCTACCACCTGTAACAAGAAAGGAGATGCAACTTGAAGCAATAGGTCGCAGCAGCAACTGCGAGCAATGCAAGCACATAATGGTAGTGGTAGTGCGCAACGATGGTAACCGCGAGCAACAATAGCAGCGTAGCAACAGCACAAGAGGCGGTAGCAGCACAACAACATGACTGCAAATAATGCAGCCACAGCAGCAAGAGCAGAACCACAACAACAACATCAACCACAACGGTGCAGAACTAATGGTAGCAACCATAATAGCTGCAGTCCTGATGCAGAAGCAGCTGCAGCTGCTATCTTGCAACAGCTCCTGCAGAACAATCGCTTCTCATCATTGTTCCATAGTATCACTGTTGCACAGTTGTGCATAAGGTACGTAGGTATGGAAATCCCCTGCTCAGCCACCAGCAAGGATGACGCAGCCACACGGACTATGCGTGGGCCAAAGGAAAGGAAAATGAACCGCTAGGGTAAAACACACTGGCGTTATTGGGCCAATAGTTTTCTTGCTGGCAAGAGAAAAAGTAGTGCTGGCGTTCATCACTTTTGGGTCAAAATGTCAAATCAATTTAGCATCCCAAATCTTCGAGAGATATATTTCGTAGCATTGACAGTTCTTGATTGTGGCAACATTGATGTTCAGACCCATATTGAGTGACCACAAGTTGCCACGTAGTGACAATGGAAAGAAGCCAACTGATCCCTCCGGCACGAGCTCCCTGTCGAGTTTGTCAAGCCCACATACTTGGGCAATTAACGAGCTGCAAGAGGTGTAGGATGAGATTAGGAGCCAGCAATAGGATCAGTTTGCCACTCTCCGGGACAAGTAAACCTTGTTTCATAGCCTGCCCAGATGGGAACAAACTCCACCTCGCGTAACTGGATCTACACCGCAAGAGCCGTTGACTACATCCAATTGCTTTGCGAGGCAATAACACATATGTGAGGAGCATGATTCAAAGGAGGAAGAGGTTGCACTGTCACTCAAGATTTGTATGCAACTCGATCGCCTCCACCTCGCCCCACAGCACACACCCGTGGATGCATCGATTGCACGAGGGTGTGAGACCCCCTCAAGACAGGTGATTGGCCTCTCCATTGGCAGGCTGCCCATCCCACGGGTGTTGTTCCCAGTCCCTGAGGTCTTCCTCTCCACAGAGCGGCTGTGGAAGGACTTTGAGACTTCGTCACCTCGTTACCATATTGATACTAAGTTTGACTGTAGGGAGGTACTTTTACAGGTGTTGACTGTCATAGAGGGGGTGTGGTCGTATTACTTAATCCACTGCCAGATTTCTGACGCCCTCCAAACTCGACAGTAGTAAGAACCATGTGTAGTCTGCTCAATGGCGTTCCNTTAGGGAATTACACTCACTACGGGAAGGAGGGTGGGAGTCCGCAGTAGCATACTAGCGCTGCACGATGCCCATCTTTAGCCAATTGGACGCTGACAGAGGGTCCTAGTTGTGGGCCGTTGACACCATCATGCTCGGCGCACACATGATGTACACTAGCCTCTTCATCTACTTCCATTGACCGGCCTTAGAGAAGGTATCTGAGTCCCTTGAGGTGCTTCCTTGGGCTCAACAATACTATCTCCAGAAGAAGGGGGCCAAGGAGGCCGCTTAGGCGCAAAAGCCGAGCCGTTTGGTAGCCATGATGATGGCAACCTCGAAGACCCCTCTCCCTCTCCGCTCCCCCACCTCTACTTCCTCTTCCTCTCCCTCTTTCCCAAACGCATCAGTTGAGGATGTGGCCACCGCCATACAAGGGAAGAAGGGGAAAAAGAATCAAGGCAAGGGGCATCAATGGTAGCAACAACAACTGGTGAGCAGTGGTAATGGACTTTCTGCCCAATGCTAGAATCATAGCGGCACTCATCAATGCACAGAGTGCCAAAAACCATTGTCATGGTGCGGGATCACATATGGCCTCAAGGCTGCAAGCCCTGTGGACGTCTCGTGGCACCACTGAGGCATGTCACACGGTGACCGTGACAGCACACGAGCCTTCTACCACTCTGGGCTACGCTGGAGGCATGGATGCACGAGACGATACAACTGCAAAGCTTTGCCAACTACTGGCTCAAGGAGGTGCGAGTATGTTTTTACACAAGAGTGGTCTTGAGAATGTTTGATCTATTATGTCTGTTGCCCGTGATGATGCTCGTGGGGAAACTCTAGAAGCGTGTGATGATGATGGACATGACAGTACAATCTGGCTTGACGAGTCACAGGCCCATGCCATTCGTCGTTGTCGTGAGTCCTCTGTTAAGAGGACTTGAGACAACAACGAATGGAGGGGAAGAGTTTTTTGTGGCACGTTGTGCAGCGTCGATTCCAACTCGTGAGGAAGTGGTACCTGTATCGTTGACTCCGGTGCCACCCATCAAATGAAGTTTTGTCATGTTGATTTCTTTGTGCTCGGTCCCATCCTGTCCATTTGTGCATTTCACACAT
>SZWC01026030.1:11909-23683 GCA_023375785.1 Penium margaritaceum
GGGGGGGGGGGTCCAAAAGAACGGGAAAGACTCGTTGTGACCACACTCCAAGACTTGAGGTCCTGCCATCTCCCGACGGCGATCTGCTGTCTCGCACTATTTACCGCATAGGGGCGTGCAAAACTAACGGCAGGACAAGGTGTGCCTAAGCTTCAGGATTTAAAGGCGCGACTCAGCACTGACATTTTATTCTCCAAAGAAGTTAGGTTCTGACATGTTCACCTGTACCCGGGAACTGGAATTGGGCGTGTACTCTATTCGAGTTATCGCATGCCAGGAGTTCCTGATAAACAAGACATCTGTGTTGGAACTTTAGAGCTGAATTGCGATCGGTTGCGCTGTTCTTGATCATTGTCAAGTACACTTCATTGATCTCAAGTTTCAACAGAAGCCACTCTTCCTAAGGTCCTAGGTTCCTTGTCTTAGGCCTCCAGTGTTTGAGTCAACATCCGACTCATGTTGCAACGATCTGCGTCGGAGTGCCGAAGGCGTCAATGCTGAAATTGACCTCTGGATGGAGGTGCAGACATGCTTCACACACGCCCGTGCCTCCAAGTTGGGTGGGACCCAGTTCGACCCCTCCCCCCCTTCCCCCCCCCCCCCCCCCCCCCAAACTGCCAGTACGCAAAAAGAACAGGCGGCTGGGGAGGGGGGGCTTGCGTTAGATGGAAGTGGTGCTGTGACCCTTGCTCACTGGGCAGGGGCTGCGAGACTACCCGTCCGCGCCAAAATGAACTCCCCCAAGAGAAGTCATCTTGCATAAACTGATGGGCAAGGGACGTTTCTTGTTTGAAATGACAGTGCGTAGAAGTGCACATCACGTGTCACGCTGATGTGTGTGCTGACGAAAACTCACTTGTGCATCCCTTCCCAAAGGGAAGATCCCTTTGGGATTCACCAAGGGTGCTTGCACCGACTCTGACCTCGACCCTTCAACTTCGACCCCCTTTGACTAATGGACGAGGGGTCCGTTATCCTATGTGTTATCCTATGCGTTGCACTTCAGAATAGGTCACTATGTGATTGGGAGGGATCTCATGCCACTAATCTGCGTGTATGTGGCTCTTTTTTCTGTTGTGTGAAGGCTGGAACATTAGCCAAAGATATGGTTGGGCATATCCAGTTGCTGAAAGAGTTTCGGGTCAATGTCAATATCAGCTGTCTGGTCTTTGTCATGTTTGCCATTGGCAGGAATTGGCGGGAGACACCCCCTTCACACATTGGCCTGGCCCATCGGACAGCCTGTCCTCCTCTTCCTCCTCCCCAGCCCCCTTAAACCCCTGTCCCTCCCTGGCTTCCCACCCCAGATGAAAACATCACCACCTGTTTGCTTGCTTGCCCACGGGCATGCCTGCATACGCACTCTTGCCCCCACCAACTCGCGTCCACACACCCCCACCCGCATGCAAACCGCCCTCGGGTATGTATTCACAGACAAACAGCCGCATGTAGGCATTGCAAGCATGCATTGTGACACGCACGCATAGTCACGCATACACACAGTTGCACCTGTCACAGGAGGGGGAGACTTCTTGGGAGGAGGTGGCTTCTTTGCAACTGCACATGCAGAACAAACCCAACAGTGCAAGGGGTCCACCAACTCTTGCGTCAGCATGACAGTGACAAGCAGGCGACAGCGCTTGTCGTGGCAAAAGCAACTCTTCCTGTGTCCCACGGATGCTTGTGCTGGGCAAGCATCCTGGCATAGCCAAGTAATCCCTAGTGGTGTGCTTGGGCTCCAATGTTTGGGCTCCTCGACCCTTTTTTCTCTCATGCAGCTCTTTGGGCAGTCATTTGGCTCCGTGGCATGCATGCAGTCCTTTCAGCATGTGGGCAACAGTCACTTTGGCCTCATTTGGATGGTTAAGGAGTATGGACAGTGCAGGAGGGAAGGGATTTGGCAAGTGAAAGGTGGGGAGTGGGGGGGGGGGAGGGGGCATTGAATGGGATTGTAGCGGCACGATCGGGCAAAAAACCTGCTGTAAGAAAAAAGTGCATCGAAGAAAAGCACATCAGAGCCTAAGAGCCTGCAAGACATGGCTACTGGGTTGTGTGTCATCCCCACAGATGTCCAATCACTCAGAAGAAAAACACTGGGACAAAAGTGTACTGAATTGTGTCTTGGGTAGAGGGTCAGTCCAAGCGCATGTATGTGTGCAGAAGTAGAAGATCCATGCCAATGTATCTCGCCATCTCCCCATGATGGTTCATGATGAAAATCCCTTTTGTACGTGAATACAAATGTTTTTCCCACTCACAGCAAAGTATATATTTTGTGTTGATTAACCATGCCTCCCTTAAGCAAGGGCTGGTTGCAAGCAACCAGCCCTTGCTATGGCATAGAACTTACTTCAGGTAAGGAAGAATTGACTCCACAACATATGAATGTCTGTTGGAGTTCTGGCAAAGTCTGTGCTCAAACAAGTGGCCAAGTGGCCTTGTTTGTGCACATACTTGCAGATTTCCAAACTTGACCTACGTGGTGTCTTGGCACGGAAAAGAAAAGTAAGTGCCATGGAACACTTGCCTGCTTCCTTTGTTGCGCGCCTGCCCTCGCTCGAGGTCCTTCGCCAGTGCGCTGGGCGGGGATTGTACCAGCAGCTCAGCCCGTCCTTCCACTCCCAGCATGAACAGTGGCTGGATGAGGTGGAGATGGTCCGGGCTGCGGAGTTCCCGGCGGCGTGCGAGGCTATGGTGCGCAGGTGCTGGGCGGCGGGGTTTTTGGCTTCGTCTGCCACTAGGATACCTCTCTACCCATGGCGGTCATGGGATCCTGCCGGCGGACGGCATGTGCCATGCAGGGTCTGGGACAATTATTCGCGTCCACCATGTCATCCGAGATGAGTTGGCGGAGATTTGCCGTGAACACTCCCTTTGGGCGATGGTGGAGCCGGAGGGGTAGCTGTCGGGGGGGCCCCGACCGGATGTCCTTGCGCTTGACTCGGCCCAGGGCTCAGTCTGGGTGGTGGACGACACCACGGTGGACGCCCACTCGGACAAGGTGAAGGAGGAGGAGTAGGCTCTCCAGGCAGTGGAGGCCACGAAGGAGAAGCATTACAGGGCCGCCCTTGCGCAGCAGCCGGGGTACCGGCTGCGCACGGCAGCTTGGCAGATTTTCGGCGGTCTTGGCCCAGATTGTTAGTGCTTCGTCCGTCGGCTGGCGACGCTGTGCCTGGAGAGGGGTCGAGGCAGGCGCAGTGAGGCTGACCAACCGGGTTGGTCAACGCGAGTGGTGTCCTTGTTCGCGCAACGGCTCTCCATTGCTGGGATTCGGCAACAATGTCATGTGCTACGCGACTTGGGCTTGTGGCACAGTGGTCTGGACTCGATGTTGAGCTGCCGTGGCTATGGACCCTTGGGACTCTCTTACGCTGTCTGACCTCTGCTTCACTATGCCGTTGGACGGCGAGGAGAGTCTCCTCAGCCCTTAACGTTTGTTTCCCTCCTTTTCCTCTCCACCTTATTCTGCCGTGGGTGGCGGCGTTTGCATGCTTTCATACCCCGATGTTGTGACAGTCCGGGGCGGCGTTTTCATGTTCCTTCTCATCAATCAAGTTTTAAGGAAAGAAAAAGTAAGGAGGTGAGAGAGCGGCCGCCATTCGCTCTCACGCCCCTCTTGCCTACCTAGACTACCCTACACCCTACTTGTTGGCGGGGTCAGCTACAGTGTGCCGGGGCTCTAACCCTATCACAATGCCTGCCTTGGCCATCCATGTGTACCTGTAGCGATGGTCGGAAGGTGAACAGGTTGGATACATCCTGGCGTGATTTGTGCAAGCAGAAAAAATGGTCTCGGCTGTGGAGACTTGGGACAGACGAGAGTGCAAGCGAGAGCTCCTCTCATTCTGGCAGCTGACATGGCATTCAGCGGTGAAGACGATACCGAGGGTATCGGCCAACGGCCGGTCATGGGCGGACGACCGGAACCAAGCGGACAGAGGACCGAAGGTTTGAACAACAAACAAGAGAGTGAAGAAGACAACTGGCAACAATCGGCACATCGCAGCTGTTGATCGACCGAGAGTGCGAGCACTGGCTCCTCTTGTGCCGGCGAGCACCAAAGGCGCTGGGTATCCGCCAACCTTGGTCCGCTCGAGACCGGCCTCCGATATGGCTGTGACCGCCAAGGGACCAGACATCGGGATACCGGACAGTCGGTCGACCAGATCTGCTCAAGCTGCTCTGTACTTCCAAGCTTCAGGCTAGTATAAATAGTAGGCAGTTTCATTTGTAGTTTGCTTTGTCTGTACTGCTCCATTATATTAATGCAGTTTACCGTTGGAATGCGCGAGAGACGAGCCGTGTGACTATAACCAGTGTGTAACCTCTTGGCAAGTGTGCTCATGATTATTGTTACCTGTGTGTGGCAGAGTGTTGTCCAAGTGCATCTTGTGACATCTGACGAGCCATCTTCACAGCATTCCTGGAAGCACTTGAAACATTCTGGAAGGACCTTTGTTTTTATAATGTCTGTCAGACATCCCTATGGGAACATTGCTTCAGAACCTTCACAACGGCGTGAGAGCTCATAAACAGGGAGGGGGAAACTTCTTGGGAGATCGTGGCCTTCCCACAGGAGGAGGAGGAGGAAGAGGAGTAGGAGAAGGGGGAGGAAGAGGAGGACGAGGACGAGGAGGAGGAGGAGGAGGAGGAGGAGGAGGAGGAGGAGGAGGAGGAGGAGGAGGAGGAGGAGGAGGAGGAGCAGGAGGATGAGGACGATGAGCAGGAGGAAGTGAGCAACATGGAGGTGGGTTGCGAGAAAGAGGATAAGGAGGGGAAGTGTGTAGAGGAGGATGATCTGAGAGCGGGATGCTGGGGCCCGTTTGCCATGACTGCAGCTGTTTTGGCTGAAGATTTTGTCAGGCCAGAAAGGGCAGAGAGCTCAACTCTGTCCGCATCCAGTTGATTGAATTTTTTTTTTTTAATTTTTGTTTTAAGTTATGGTTAGTAAGAAACCAAGAAGCGCGCCCCCCCTGACCGGCACATCTGCGGGGTACAAGGGACGCCGCCAGCAACGGCACATGAATGGTGGAAAGGAAAAGCAGCTAAGTACCGGCAAAGACCGGTTCAAAGGCACAAAGATCTGACAGAGAGAGGGCACTCGGCAAACCCAGTCCATACGCCAATGGAAGGACATCCTCCTCAGGCCGAGTGTCTACAGCTGCACAATGAACAACCCCGTGGAACCGTATCGCAGCACACTGGCTACGAATGCCCGCAATGGAGACCCGCTGCGCAAGGGAAGAGACCGCCCGCTGGGCCCAACGCTCGAAGACCTCCTCAGAGCAGCGACGCGGCTCCCGTGCCACGCAGATCCTGGCGAGGCGAGCCAGAAAGGACCAGAAGTGGTCACCGAGGCCCCCAAGAGTCTCCCAGGCCAGAGGACGCATCTGTTGACTGCTCCCCTCCACCGCAGAGTATAGGCTCACCTTGGCCTTCTCTGCCGCAACGACTGCCAAGCCAGGCCCTGTGGCACGGACCCCATGGGGGTTCACGGCGGTGACATCCAGCACCCACGTGAGGCGTGACTCAAGGTCAGTCAGCGTCAGATCCGGCCGAGGCTCGCTCGCACCACCCGCCTGCAGGCCCTCTGCGCCTCCACCCTCCACCATGTGAAGAAGACTGTGCTCCCGAAAGACAGCTGCAAGCTCGTCCCGAATGGCGTTGTGGACTCGCTGGATCGCATCTCCACTCTGCCGCCTAGTAACTGCTGCCAGGTCAAGGTCGTCCACCCCCGCCAGCAGCAAGTGTGGAAGAGGGAGACCCAGCCAGAGCTGAGCGTCAAGGCGGTAGTCCGATGGGGAGAGGTACGTTCGGTCGCGCGGGCCAGGCGGGGTGGCCTGCAACCGGAGAGCGATGCCCCTGGTCACCGTCGCCCAGCACCGCTGGTGGGCGTGACGCACACAGCCCCCCCCAGCCTGCGTGAGGTGCGCGGACGCCCCCCCCCCCCCCCCCCCCCCCCCCCCCCCCAAACTGCCAGTACGCAAAAAGAACAGGCGGCTGGGGAGGGGGGGCTTGCGTTAGATGGAAGTGGTGCTGTGACCCTTGCTCACTGGGCAGGGGCTGCGAGACTACCCGTCCGCGCCAAAATGAACTCCCCCAAGAGAAGTCATCTTGCATAAACTGATGGGCAAGGGACGTTTCTTGTNCCCCCCCCCCCCCCCCCCCCCCCCTTCGGCACAGCCGCAGCGACGCCGGTGCAGCTCCCCAACCTCCGCAATCCACCCCTCCCGCTGAAGAGAGTACCACAGGCGACACATACTCTGATACAAGCCTGCGGAAGAGCTCTGTTGCAAGGTCTCCACAGAGGGGAGGGCCTCAAAGACAGGTCGAGATAGCTCCTCCTGCACCAGGTCCCAACCCGGGGCTAGGTGCTCCAACGCCGACGCTGCTGGCAGGAATGGCGCAAACTCGCTCGAGAGGGCAGGGAGCAGACTACTCGTCGCACATGCATAGGCCAGAGGAGCACGGTCCCGCGCCCTGACCAGCCCAGCTCCCCCAAAGGCAAAGGAAAGCTGAGACTACAAGTGGGCAAGGCGCTGGAGCTCATAGTCCACAGACTCCACCTGTGTGGCTGGGGGAACCTGTAGAAGCTGGAGTACCGCCTCCTAGATGGCCGTGTCGAAGCGGTGCAAGATGGACAGCCAGCTGTCGTCAGGCGGGAGTGCCCGCGCGCAGAAGTCCACCCGAGGGATGACGCAAAGGCACAGAAGCAGCATGGCCGCCTGGGCATCTTCCATCCGGCACAGCTGAGAAAGGCCGCGCAGCTACTCCTGGAGCCACCCCTCCGCCCACCGACTCCAGAACTCAACCGAGCCCACAGGACACCCCAGCAAAACCACGCCATCCCGACGAGAGGGCAGACCTGCTAGAACCGACAGGACAACCGCCTCAGAGCACCGAAGGAGAAGGCACTTCCGCGGCAGGATATGCAAACCGCGGAGTGTAGCTGCCTCAATCATGGCAGTGAAGGCAGCGGCAAGAAGCTGGGGCGGAGCCGTCACCGTCGCATCATCCTGGAAGGCACCCACATGCCCGTAGCAAGACCCCTGCGCTCCTCAAGTCGCTGGGTCCCTGCCTCCAAGAACGGAGCCAAGGCCAGATCAAACAGTGCCAGCCCAAGGGGGTCTCCCTGGCGCACACCAGGGGCTCTCCAGCACCGCTGGCGCACTAACGCCAAACAGGAGGAGCTATGCCGGGTGAGTATAGAACTGGCAAAGGAAGAGGATCCACAACCCTGGGCCCTGGTCGCGCACTGCTTCAAAGACCGATGCCCACTCTACCTCGTTGAAGGCATTGCGAACATTCAACCAAAGGAGCCAGAAAGGGGGGTTTGCTAAGAGAATAGTGCGCACACCACGAACCAACACGCCTGCCCCCTCAGAGATCCCCACACCAAACTGGTGGGGCCGAAGAGCTGCTATGAGCCTCGATTTGTCTTGCAAAAGAATAAGACGACCTGCAAGACGAAGTCAAGCCTCTCCCACCGCCAACGGCCTCACACCCTCCTCTTCCGTAGCACCCTTCAGGATGGGGATGAGCCGACTGCGGCCCAAGCACTCCGCCGCCGCCCGCGGCATAGCGCCGTCAAGCATAGCCCGCAGAACCCCTGTCAAACCCTCCAAACCACACGTGGAGTCCAGGGCAAGGTCGCGTAGAAGGTCCGAGGTCAAGCCCAGAGGGCACGCTACAGAACACCGAGGCACCTCACGCAACGCCTCCTACACCATCTCCTCAGTCACCCAAGCAGCTCCCCCACCCTGCACATGGAAAGACTGTACCCAATCCGGAATGGGTAGTAGGAATGGCGGGTGTCGCTCCCGCAGGGCGGCCAGGGTCCATGCCGTCCCTGCTGCCGGCGGGCTCTCCTCAAACTGCTGCATCGCTCGCGTGAGCGCGCCAGCGTGGACCAGGCTGGCCGCATGCTGGTGTGCCCTCGCTGCTGCCTCCCCCTGTGTTGCCGCTGCCGCCTGCCTGGTAGAAAGGCGGGCTGCCACCCATGAGCTCAGGGCCGGGCGCACCGCCTCACATGACTCCTCAAGCAGGCTAGCCCACTCGCCGGCCTCAAAACGAACACACCGCTCCAACACCATGTCATCAATGGAGCGCATGCCAGCATGGAGCCGCGCCTCAGAGGCACCCTGTCGCACGCGCGGGGGTGGACAGGGTGGACCCTGACGGAAGGCCGGGTCGCCCAACTGCTCCTCAACAGAAGGGACCCAACAGATGAGCACCTGGAAGTGGAGAAGGGGCATCCAACGGCTGCAGAGCATGTCGGGGGGGAGATCCGGCTCCAGGACCCAAGAGCAACAGCGCTGGAAGAGGGCGCTCACCTGGCGCCAGACAGTACCATAGAGACGGGCTAGTACAGCGGGGGCCTACACCATTTGCTCCCAATCCCCACCAGCCGAGCGCACTGCACCCCCAAGTTGCTCCTGGGCGAAGCCCTCCAAGCTCTCCCAAGTCATGGAGACACCAGGGGAGAGGCCATTTGGAGACACCTGACGTCGCTGCTCGAGCCCCTCCAAACCCTGCAGCACCAACTCCTGTGTGACCAGAAGCGTCTCGGCGTGGTGCGCTACCAAGTCATCCGGGACTCTCGCCACCTGTCGGCAATCCGATGCCTGCGGCTGCAGTGCCATCCTCGACAGGTAATCAGCAAGACCATTGAGTTCCCGGCCAATCCAGTGGAAGAAGATCAGAACAATCCCATCAGCCTCCGCTCGTGCAGCATCCCGTCGGCGCCGCAGTCGGTCCACCACGACCCTCGCCGAGCCCCCCATCTGGAAGATAACCAGACGCATATCGCCCACAGCCACAAGGCCACGTATGTCCCGCTCCCGAGCCAGCTCCATACCTGCCAGAAGGGCAGCATACTCAGCATCGTTTTTGGTCACCTCCCCTGGGAGGCGCGACCAGGTGGAGGAAGGAGGAACCCCCTCTAGGTCAAAAAGCACTGCCTCAGCACCCCCCACCCTGGACCCAGACAATGTCGCTGCCCCGTCAAAGAATATCCAGTGATGGCGGGACGACGGAGGGGAAAGGGCGAGGGGGGGGGGGGGGGGGGGGGGAGTGGAAGGGAGATGGGGGAGATAGGGCAACGGGTCAGATGGAAGAATAAGCGGGAGGGGAGGCGCGTCCACAAGAGCAGGGGAGTGCGGGGAAAGGAGGTGAGCCGTGGAAGCGTCCAGGTCCTGTAGGGGTGGGGTCTGAAGAAGATGGTCAAGGTTGGTGAGCGACAGAGAACGAGGGCGCCTGCGTCGGTACTGGCGCAACGTTTGGCTCACTGTAGCGGCCAAAGACTGGGGTCCCTGCCCCGACGGCGCCCACTGCATCAGAGTCCCCAACTGCAGCTCCCCTTGTCCCGACTGCAGTGGCAGCTGTTGTATCTGCTCCAGTGGCTGCTCCTCACGCTGCTGCTAATCCAGCAGAAAGATCTCCAGCTGCCGCCGTGGATGCACCTGCACCTGCACTTGCACCAGCACCTGCAACTGGTCACCTCGCAACCACAGCAGCCACACCCCCTGCTGCAACGGCTGCAGCAACAAAAGGAACGTGAGAAGGGGGTGCCCTAGTATCGACGGGCAAGCGTCCCAGGGCCGGGCGCCTGCCCGCGCCCCCCCCCCCCCTGATATACCTCCTTTGAGATCGCCGACAGGTCGTCCCAACGAGCTAGAGCTGCTGTAAGGAGGTCCTCCAACCCGGCCAGGAGGGGATGAAGTCGATCGGACCAACCAGAGGGGAGATCGGCCGGAGGCGCCCCCCTCGGCCGGGCGGAGAGGGAGAGCGGCTGTGAGTGGAGGTGCACCTGCTGAGCAGGCCGCCGCTGCAGCAGCAGCTGCTGCTGGTGCTGCTACTGCTGCTGCGAATGCTGTAGCGGCTGGAGCCGTCACAGCTGCTGCTGCTGCTGCTGTTGCTGCTGCGGCTGCTGCAATTGCTGCTGCTGCTGGAGCCGCTGATGCTGCAACTGCTGATGCTGCTAGAACCGCTGTTGCTGCTGCAGCAGCTGCGGCAACTGCTACTGCTGCAGGGGAGGCTGCTGCTGTAGGTGGTGCGGCTGCTGCTGACCCTAGGGTCGCTGCTGCTGGTGCTACTGCTGCTGCTGCTGCTGCTGCTGCTAATGCCGTTGCGAGGGCTGCCCCGGGGGAAGGGGGGGCAGCCAGCCCACCTGACGTGTCGGCAGGTGCTGGACCTGTTGCTGGTGCTAAGAGGACACCGTCTGACTAGGAGGCCCGTGCGGGATGGGCAACCGGCAACCCAGCTCCTCCAGATCCAAATCGAGGCACCGACCGAGACGGAGCGCGAGTCTCCGCTCCTTCGGGCGGAGCCAAGCCTGACCGAAGAGGAGGTTCAACTTCGTGCGCTGCGCTGGAACCCCTCGTAGCTCCCAGCGAACCGGGCCAGTTAGGTCAGCCGGCCCACTAATAAGAGGGACTAGAGGGGCCCGCCGTCTGGCGTCACTCCCGGCGTCCACGCAGCGTGAGGCCGGGGTGGACTGCTGCTGTGTGCCAGGCTCAAGCTGGTCCGTCGCGGGTGGGGCGGAAGAGGGAGAGGGTAACAGGGGGGGGGGGGGCGCCTGGGGCCCCATGTGAGGGCTGGCCAACGGTCTCCGGTGCAGGCGCCTCCAAGGTCGCACCAAGGCGACGCTTGAGGCCAGCCAGGCGGTTAAGGAGAGTATGCTGCTGCTGCTAATGCTATCGCTGCCGCTACTCCAAACGGCCGATGCCCTCAAGGACCTGGGAAAGGAGGGGGTTGGGGGCAACACGGTCGGCGTCGCCAGACTGGAGCAGCGGCGGCTGGCACTGCTGGAGATGCTGCTTCTCCTGAAGGAACTGCTGCTGCTGTCCCTCCAAGCGACGGAGGACCGAGAGCACCTCAGAGAGTACAGGCCCCGGGTGGGCGGCACCAGAGCCAGATGCACCCCCCGCTCCCTCCGCCTGGCTGCGGCGAAGAGCCATGTGCAGCTCGGGCAACTGGACGGCAGGGGCGGAGAATAGCGCTGTGCCAAGTGCAGCTGAGGCCTCCTGGACCTGGTCCTGCCTACCAGTCCAAGACTCCTCCGTCCAGTCGCAAAGGAGCGCGGACGAGAGGGTTCCCATGGCCTCAGCATGGGACGCGGCAGCATGTGCACACGTCGCCGCCTCCGCGGCCGCCTGCTTGGCAAGACACGCCGTCCTGTCCAGAGACTCGTATGCCGACGATGTCTCGGCCCGGAGGGAGGCCATCTCACCCCCCTGGTGCTACTGGACCTCCCTCCACTCCGACCGAAGGACCTCCATACCTAGGACCTGCGCCCCCTCTACTGTCGCTACCGCCGTATGGAGCAGCCCGCAACTGCGGGACAAGTAATCCGCTAGATCCTGGGAGAACCTGCCCAGGAAAGACGCAGTATGGCCCTGAAGGCTGTGCACATCCCCAACGCTGGCAACCACCGCCATCAGTTGGTTGTGAGCCTGCTCCAGGACCGTGGACAGCCCATTGCGCACAGAGGCCGGTGCAGCAGGAACTGCCGGAACAGAGGTGACCGGGAAGAGAGCGGGGCTGCCTGGGCCACTAACCGCGAGCATGGTCCCCTGCGCGCTCTGGACACGAGACGAATGCTCCGCCCATTGCCCGAGGATGTCGGGCCGCATGTCGACATCCGGGGGATCGGAGGATGACAAGGCCATGACGGGGGGAAGAGGAAGGCCAAGGTGGGGAAACGGGGGGAGGGGAGGGAAGGAAAGCCGTGAGGGGTTGGAGGCGGCCAATCAGGGGTGGCAGAGGGCCGGGAG
>SZWC01026031.1:8452-23686 GCA_023375785.1 Penium margaritaceum
CGGATCGGATCATGGTGGTGGATCCGGATCCGTGGATCCGAATCCGGATCCGCCAATCCTTGGAATCTTGGATCCTTGGATCCGTTGGACCGCGGATCTGTCATTCTTGCCGTTTTTTTCTTTAGGTGACACTGTGACTTGGGAAAAGGCAACTATCACAAAGTCCATGACTTTGCTCATCATCTCTTGTACATTCTCTACTTATACATCTCCACCCTATGTCAATGGTCCATTGTTTCACCCACAAGCTTCTTCAGTTGTCTGTTTGAAAGCTTGCTATTTGTTTGAAAGCTTCCACATAGCACAGTACTGATATTGCTATTCATTGTAATTGCACTTGTTGTGCTCATGACTATGGTGCACTATTTCATTCATTGCATAAGTGTTCAACACACACGCAGGTATCAAGGTGCACAAAATCATTCATGGCATCAAGGTGCACTTTGTAAACATATATGAAGGTCCACCATTCCATTCAATGCATGAACAGGTCATATATTTGAACCGAGCAAATGGACAAGTGCATCAAATAGAGCATAGACATGTGACATCACTGAAGAGAAAGATGAGCTTTCGTTGTAAAAAAGTGTACCACAGAAGTCCCTTTTGAGATCTCTCTACATTTCTACGACATCCTCATCCCCACCAGTGTTGTACCCTCCATCCCCTCCCCCCCCACCAGGCCCAAGTCCCCCATGTCCTCATCCTCCTCGTCGTTCACAAAAAGGCTCAGCCCTTCCAACTCCTCTGCTGCTGCTCCAACTAGGGACTCCCGAGCCTAACGCCGAAGCTCATACACACGGTCCTGCTCATCCTTCAACTCCTTAGCCACCACGCCGTGTCGACTGACAGGGAAGTCCCGAAGCGTAGGCTCGTTGATCTAGCTCTTCATCGTCAAGAGGTTCTCCACGGTCAGGTGGGCCAAGGAGTACCGGAAGTCGGTAATGACGTGCCTGCCCAGAGAAAACAAGCGCTCACAAGGCGTGGAACTGCCAGGGACGCAAAAAATGTCCATGCCAAGCAGATAGAACGTGGGAAACTGCATGTGCAACTTGGTATAGTGCTTCAGAATGTTTGTCTTTGGATGCTTCTTGTCCAGTTTGCTCCACCTGTCCACCTCATCCTCCAGACCCGTCAGCTGCACTTCAGCTGCAGGTGGCGGGACTGGCATCTCAAACATGTCTGCCATTGGGTCAGCTAGAGCTGCTAGCAGGAGTGCGTCATCCTCTGCTCTCTACTGCTCTGCCCGCGGGCGGAGCTGCCGCACGGAGGTAGACACGGAGCTCTGCGCTCCAGAAGACCCCTCGCTATTGTTGACAGCTCCTTCACGCACTGTTGATGCTACTGCTCTCTCCTCTGCCTCAGCATGCTCTTGCTCCACCCGATCATGGTAGGGGCGCATCAGCTGTAGGAGCTTCACCTGCAAAGCTGCTGCCGACCGGATCCCCATAAGACCATGGGTTCTGGTGTAGTACCGAAGCACGCACGGGTCTGCAGCCGTATCCAACACATGGCGATCAGTCAGGAGGCGGGCGTACTTCTCCAGTTTTGCAAGTGCGTTCTCCAGCCCCGACAGTAGGCTGGCCAACAGCTTCTCCTTTGGATCCAGCTTCCTTGCAGCACCCCTTCTCTTGCTTTTGGCCACTACTGCCTCTGCTTTCATCAGCCATCCCGAGAGCTTGTCAAACATGGACTCAAAGAACGGGATGACGAGATTGAGGATGGGGTACTTGCTGCCACTGACGTCGTCAGTGTAAGCCTTGAAACGCTTGAGAATCACGGTCATGAGCGTGATGAGGGTCCACTCATCGGAGCTCAGCTTCAACACCTCTCCATCCCGCCCGTACCCATCAAGCTTGCTTGGCAAAACAGGCTTCAAGTGTAGCAACGCTCCATCACGTCGAGCGTTGAGTTCCAGCGCGTCTCAGTGTCAGTTTGCACCGACTGATAGGTCAAACCCTCAGTCGCCGCACGGTTCATGAGTGATTGCTCAAGAGACGTGCTGCGGGTTGCAAAAACAGCGATGCTGCGTGCAGATGAGATCACTTCAGCGACATTGGGCAGGTTCACGAGGTCATTCACTGCCAAATTCAATATGTGCCCCAAGCAGCGAATATGCCCTGCCTTCACGAATGAGCAGTTTGCAGTGGGGATGATGTGATTGTCAACCATGGCATCGTTCGTGCTTTCATTGTCCACAGTCAAGCGGAACATCCTGTCCCAGAGCCCCCAAGACTTCAGGGCCTCGGACAAGACTTCAAACATCCTGACTGCAGTGGGACTCTCTGGTACAGCCGGGAAAGACAGAGCCACAGCCTTGATTTTCCAGTCTTCCATCTAGTGAGCTGTCACCCCAACGTATTTCATCCTGTTGTCTCCTTTCCAGCCGTCAGTTGTGAAAGAAACTGCAGATATTACCTCTGACAGCTGCCGGTGAATTCTCGTTCTGAAGGCTGCTGCAGCCAAAACGATCTGCCTGGAGATGGTCATGCGCCCTGGCATCACAGCTGCTGGATTGGCGTGCGCGAAAGCCTGCTTCAGCCAGTAGGACTCCATGCTGAGGAAGCTCATGTTTTTATCGATGACGTGTTTCCAGACGCAAGTCTGGAAATACCTCTGGTTGAACACGACGCCGACGGCAGCCACATCCCGCGCGATGATGGTGTTCTCCTGATTGACGGGCGCACCCTCTTCATCCTCGACAGCGACGGCAACAGCCTGGACAGTGGCCTGCTTCAGCGCTTGAGCGGCGACTTCCTCCTTCAGCCGCTTGTAGATGACGGGGTGCTTGCTCGGCATGTGCTTCCACATGTTCGATGTGCACCTCTGCTTTCTGGAGTAGTTTTTGGGGCAATGGTTACACTGCGCACGCGGGTCTTCTTTGGTCCCAGTCTTGGTGAACTCCTGCCACAGCACGGACGGCGTGCCTGTCTCTTCCAGATCCTTGCGTTTCTTGCCATGGGACTCGTCACCACTGTCGTCATCGTCGTCTGACGATGGGCGACGCAGTGTGCCTGACTCGTCCGCGGCACCATCGTCGGCCATGGTGCCAATGGTGGGTGTCGTCAGTCAGAGACTCTGACCAGCACTCTGACTCGGAGTGCTCGTCCACGCAAACAGCTCTCTGAAAGCACGAATGGCGGCTGAGAGAAGACCCTGTCCCCGAAAGTTGCGATGCGATGGCCAACCCGCGATGCTAAGGTTTTTAACCATTTTTCATATTTTATTTGGTGAAATACTGGCACGAGGTAGTTTGTATCCAGAAAACGATTAAACCCAGCGTGTGTAGTACATGATTTCCCACATAATGCATGCATTTTAGTTGAAGCGAATTGGCCACATAATGCGTGCATGTGAACTGTCCACTACGGACGGTTGTGAACCGTCCGTAGTGGACAATGGTCTGTGATGCGTTTGTTGCTCGAACGAATCGAAGTGCATTTCACACGTCGGACACCGGCCATGCGCAACGCTCGTGGCACCTCATGCTCCCCGAGGTGTGCATGTCACTTGCTTTTTGCGGGCATGTGCGATGGGTAGATGAGGTGCACACGACGCTGACAGATGTCAGATATTTTGCCAGCTAGGCTGCCACCCAAAGCACAAGGTGTCACACAGTCAGTGGTTCGTTGCCAACTTTTGGCGCCGCATTGCATTGTTTGCGGTCGCCACACTCACAGGTCATCCACGTCAGGACATGCAATCGCGCCATGTCCAGGTGCAATCCCCCCGACGGTGGGGATAATGGCCATAGCATCGGTTCGAACTAGACCACCGCTCGATTTCCCCCCCCCCCTTGACGAAGGATCCGCGGTTCCACGGATCGGATCCTTGCCGCTGATCCGGAACCGCGGATAGATCCGAGATCCGTGATCCATGAGTAAGATCCGCGGATCCGTGGATTTGGTGTGCATCCTTAAGTGGTTGTGAGTCGTTGCGAGTGATAGCGAGTGGTCGCTAGTGGTTGCGAGTGGTCACGAGTAGTTGCGAGTGGTTGTGCTTGGTTGCAAGTGGTCGCAAGTGGTCGCAAGTGGTTGTGAGTGGTTGCGAGTGGTTGTGAGTAGTTGCGAGTAGTTGCGAGTGGTTGCGAGTGGTTGCGAGTGGTTGCGAGGGGTTGCGAGTGGTTGCGAGTGGTTCCAAATGGTTGCGAGTGGTTACGGAAGGTTTCGATTGGTTACGAGTGATTGTGAGTGGTTGCGAGTGGTTTTGTGTGGTTGCCAGTGGTTGCGAGTGGTTGCATATGGTTGTGAGTGGTTGCGAGTGGTTGCGATTGGTTACGAGTGGTTGCGAGTGGTTGCGAGTGGTTGCGAGGGGTTGCGAGTGGTTGCGAGTGGTTCCAAATGGTTGCGAGTGGTTACGGAAGGTTTCGATTGGTTACGAGTGATTGTGAGTGGTTGCGAGTGGTTTTGTGTGGTTGCCAGTGGTTGCGAGTGGTTGCATATGGTTGTGAGTGGTTGCGAGTGGTTGCGATTGGTTACGAGTGGTTGCGAGTGGTTGCGAGTGGTTGCGAGGGGTTGCGAGTGGTTGCGAGTGGTTCCAAATGGTTGCGAGTGGTTACGGAAGGTTTCGATTGGTTACGAGTGATTGTGAGTGGTTGCGAGTGGTTTTGTGTGGTTGCCAGTGGTTGCGAGTGGTTGCATATGGTTGTGAGTGGTTGCGAGTGGTTGCGATTGGTTACGAGTGGTTGCGAGTGGTTGCGAGTGGTTGCGAGGGGTTGCGAGTGGTTGCGAGTGGTTCCAAATGGTTGCGAGTGGTTACGGAAGGTTTCGATTGGTTACGAGTGATTGTGAGTGGTTGCGAGTGGTTTTGTGTGGTTGCCAGTGGTTGCGAGTGGTTGCATATGGTTGTGAGTGGTTGCGAGTGGTTGCGATTGGTTACGAGTGGTTGCGAGTGGTTGCGAGTGGTTGCGAGGGGTTGCGAGTGGTTGCGAGTGGTTCCAAATGGTTGCGAGTGGTTACGGAAGGTTTCGATTGGTTACGAGTGATTGTGAGTGGTTGCGAGTGGTTTTGTGTGGTTGCCAGTGGTTGCGAGTGGTTGCATATGGTTGTGAGTGGTTGCGAGTGGTTGCGATTGGTTACGAGTGGTTGCGAGTGGTTGCGAGTGGTTGCGAGGGGTTGCGAGTGGTTGCGAGTGGTTCCAAATGGTTGCGAGTGGTTACGGAAGGTTTCGATTGGTTACGAGTGATTGTGAGTGGTTGCGAGTGGTTTTGTGTGGTTGCCAGTGGTTGCGAGTGGTTGCATATGGTTGTGAGTGGTTGCGAGTGGTTGCGATTGGTTACGAGTGGTTGCGAGTGGTTGCGAGTGGTTGCGAGGGGTTGCGAGTGGTTGCGAGTGGTTCCAAATGGTTGCGAGTGGTTACGGAAGGTTTCGATTGGTTACGAGTGATTGTGAGTGGTTGCGAGTGGTTTTGTGTGGTTGCCAGTGGTTGCGAGTGGTTGCATATGGTTGTGAGTGGTTGCGAGTGGTTGCGATTGGTTACGAGTGGTTGCGAGTGGTTGCGAGTGGTTGCGAGGGGTTGCGAGTGGTTGCGAGTGGTTCCAAATGGTTGCGAGTGGTTACGGAAGGTTTCGATTGGTTACGAGTGATTGTGAGTGGTTGCGAGTGGTTTTGTGTGGTTGCCAGTGGTTGCGAGTGGTTGCATATGGTTGTGAGTGGTTGCGAGTGGTTGCGATTGGTTACGAGTGGTTGCGAGTGGTTGCGAGTGGTTGCGAGGGGTTGCGAGTGGTTGCGAGTGGTTCCAAATGGTTGCGAGTGGTTACGGAAGGTTTCGATTGGTTACGAGTGATTGTGAGTGGTTGCGAGTGGTTTTGTGTGGTTGCCAGTGGTTGCGAGTGGTTGCATATGGTTGTGAGTGGTTGCGAGTGGTTGCGATTGGTTACGAGTGGTTGCGAGTGGTTGCGAGTGGTTGCGAGGGGTTGCGAGTGGTTGCGAGTGGTTCCAAATGGTTGCGAGTGGTTACGGAAGGTTTCGATTGGTTACGAGTGATTGTGAGTGGTTGCGAGTGGTTTTGTGTGGTTGCCAGTGGTTGCGAGTGGTTGCATATGGTTGTGAGTGGTTGCGAGTGGTTGCGATTGGTTACGAGTGGTTGCGAGTGGTTGCGAGTGGTTGCGAGGGGTTGCGAGTGGTTGCGAGTGGTTCCAAATGGTTGCGAGTGGTTACGGAAGGTTTCGATTGGTTACGAGTGATTGTGAGTGGTTGCGAGTGGTTTTGTGTGGTTGCCAGTGGTTGCGAGTGGTTGCATATGGTTGTGAGTGGTTGCGAGTGGTTGCGATTGGTTACGAGTGGTTGCGAGTGGTTGCGAGTGGTTGCGAGGGGTTGCGAGTGGTTGCGAGTGGTTCCAAATGGTTGCGAGTGGTTACGGAAGGTTTCGATTGGTTACGAGTGATTGTGAGTGGTTGCGAGTGGTTTTGTGTGGTTGCCAGTGGTTGCGAGTGGTTGCATATGGTTGTGAGTGGTTGCGAGTGGTTGCGATTGGTTACGAGTGGTTGCGAGTGGTTGCGAGTGGTTGCGAGGGGTTGCGAGTGGTTGCGAGTGGTTCCAAATGGTTGCGAGTGGTTACGGAAGGTTTCGATTGGTTACGAGTGATTGTGAGTGGTTGCGAGTGGTTTTGTGTGGTTGCCAGTGGTTGCGAGTGGTTGCATATGGTTGTGAGTGGTTGCGAGTGGTTGCGATTGGTTACGAGTGGTTGCGAGTGGTTGCGAGTGGTTGCGAGGGGTTGCGAGTGGTTGCGAGTGGTTCCAAATGGTTGCGAGTGGTTACGGAAGGTTTCGATTGGTTACGAGTGATTGTGAGTGGTTGCGAGTGGTTTTGTGTGGTTGCCAGTGGTTGCGAGTGGTTGCATATGGTTGTGAGTGGTTGCGAGTGGTTGCGATTGGTTACGAGTGGTTGCGAGTGGTTGCGAGTGGTTGCGAGGGGTTGCGAGTGGTTGCGAGTGGTTCCAAATGGTTGCGAGTGGTTACGGAAGGTTTCGATTGGTTACGAGTGATTGTGAGTGGTTGCGAGTGGTTTTGTGTGGTTGCCAGTGGTTGCGAGTGGTTGCATATGGTTGTGAGTGGTTGCGAGTGGTTGCGATTGGTTACGAGTGGTTGCGAGTGGTTGCGAGTGGTTGCGAGGGGTTGCGAGTGGTTGCGAGTGGTTCCAAATGGTTGCGAGTGGTTACGGAAGGTTTCGATTGGTTACGAGTGATTGTGAGTGGTTGCGAGTGGTTTTGTGTGGTTGCCAGTGGTTGCGAGTGGTTGCATATGGTTGTGAGTGGTTGCGAGTGGTTGCGATTGGTTACGAGTGGTTGCGAGTGGTTGCGAGTGGTTGCGAGGGGTTGCGAGTGGTTGCGAGTGGTTCCAAATGGTTGCGAGTGGTTACGGAAGGTTTCGATTGGTTACGAGTGATTGTGAGTGGTTGCGAGTGGTTTTGTGTGGTTGCCAGTGGTTGCGAGTGGTTGCATATGGTTGTGAGTGGTTGCGAGTGGTTGCGATTGGTTACGAGTGGTTGCGAGTGGTTGCGAGTGGTTGCGAGGGGTTGCGAGTGGTTGCGAGTGGTTCCAAATGGTTGCGAGTGGTTACGGAAGGTTTCGATTGGTTACGAGTGATTGTGAGTGGTTGCGAGTGGTTTTGTGTGGTTGCCAGTGGTTGCGAGTGGTTGCATATGGTTGTGAGTGGTTGCGAGTGGTTGCGATTGGTTACGAGTGGTTGCGAGTGGTTGCGAGTGGTTGCGAGGGGTTGCGAGTGGTTGCGAGTGGTTCCAAATGGTTGCGAGTGGTTACGGAAGGTTTCGATTGGTTACGAGTGATTGTGAGTGGTTGCGAGTGGTTTTGTGTGGTTGCCAGTGGTTGCGAGTGGTTGCATATGGTTGTGAGTGGTTGCGAGTGGTTGCGATTGGTTACGAGTGGTTGCGAGTGGTTGCGAGTGGTTGCGAGGGGTTGCGAGTGGTTGCGAGTGGTTGCGAGTGCATGCGAGTGGTTCCGAGTGGTTGCAAGTGGTTGCGAGTGGTTGCGAGTGGTTGCCACTGGTTGCAAGTGGTTGCCAGTGGTTACAAGTGGTTGCGAGTGGTTGTGAGTAGTTGACAGTGGTTGCGCGTGGTTGCGAGTGGTTGCGAGTGGTTGCGAGTGGTGGCAAGTGGTTGCAAGTGGTTACGAGTGGTTATAAGAGGTTGCGAGTGGTTGCGAGTAGTTGCGAGTAATTAAGAGTGATTGCAAGTGGTTGCAAGTTGGTTTGAGTGGTTGTGAGTGGTTGCGAGTGGTTGTGAGTGGTTGTGAGCGCCTGCAAGTTGTTGCGAGTGGTTGTGAGTGGTTGCAAGTGGTTTCAAGTGGTTGCCAGTGGTTGTGAGTGTTTACAAGTGATTGCAAGTGGTTGCGAGTGGTGGCAAGTGGTTGCGAATTGTTGCGAGTGGTTGCGAGTGGTTGCGATTGGTTGGGAGTGGTTGCGAGTGGTCGCGAGTGGTCGTGAGTGGTTGCAAGTGGTTGCGAGTGGTTGCGAGAGGTCGCGAGTGGTTGCGAGTGGTTGCGAGTGGTTGCGAGAGGTCGCGAGTGGTTGCGAGTGGTTGCGAGTGGTTGCGAGAGGTCGCGAGTGGTTGCGAGTGGTTGCGAGTGGTTGCGAGAGGTCGCGAGTGGTTGCGAGTGGTTGCGAGTGGTTGCGAGAGGTCGCGAGTGGTTGCGAGTGGTTGCGAGTGGTTGCGAGAGGTCGCGAGTGGTTGCGAGTGGTTGCGAGTGGTTGCGAGAGGTCGCGAGTGGTTGCGAGTGGTTGCGAGTGGTTGCGAGAGGTCGCGAGTGGTTGCGAGTGGTTGCGAGTGGTTGCGAGTGGCTGTGAGTGGTTCTGAGTGGTTGCCAGTGGTTGCTAGTGGTTACAAGTGGTTGCGAGTGGTTGCGAGTGGTTGCCAGTGGTTGCGCGTGGTTGCGAGTTAGTGCGAGTGGTTGCAAGTGGTTGCAAATGGGTACGAGTGGTTGCAAGAGGTTGCGAGTGGATGCGAGTGGTTGCGATTGGTTAAGAGTGATTGCAAGTCGTTGCAAGTTGGTTTGAGCGGTTGTGAGTGGTTGCGAGTGGTTGCGAGTGGTTGTGAGTGCCTGCAAGTGGGTTTGAGTGGTTGTGAGTGGTTGTGAGTGGTTGCAAGTGGTTGCAAGTGGTTACCAGTGGTTGTGAGTTTTTGCAAGTGATTGCAAGTGGTTGCGAGTGGTTGCAAGTGGTTGTGAGTGGTTGTGAGTGGTTGCGGGAGGTTGCAAGTGGTTGTGAGTGGTTGCAAGTGGTTTTGTGTGGTTGCGAGTGGTCGCGCGTGGCCGTGAATGGTTGCAAGTGGTTACCAGTGGTTGTGAGTGTTTGCAAGTGATTGCAAGTGGGTGTGAGTGGTTGCGAGAGGTCGCGAGTGGTTGCGAGAGGTCGCGAGTGGTTGCGAGAGGTCGCGAGTGGTTGCGAGAGGTCGCGAGTGGTTGCGAGAGGTCGCGAGTGGTTGCGAGAGGTCGCGAGTGGTTGCGAGAGGTCGCGAGTGGTTGCGAGAGGTCGCGAGTGGTTGCGAGAGGTCGCGAGTGGTTGCGAGAGGTCGCGAGTGGTTGCGAGAGGTCGCGAGTGGTTGCGAGAGGTCGCGAGTGGTTGCGAGAGGTCGCGAGTGGTTGCGAGAGGTCGCGAGTGGTTGCGAGAGGTCGCGAGTGGTTGCGAGAGGTCGCGAGTGGTTGCGAGAGGTCGCGAGTGGTTGCGAGAGGTCGCGAGTGGTTGCGAGAGGTCGCGAGTGGTTGCGAGAGGTCGCGAGTGGTTGCGAGAGGTCGCGAGTGGTTGCGAGAGGTCGCGAGTGGTTGCGAGAGGTCGCGAGTGGTTGCGAGAGGTCGCGAGTGGTTGCGAGAGGTCGCGAGTGGTTGCGAGAGGTCGCGAGTGGTTGCGAGAGGTCGCGAGTGGTTGCGAGAGGTCGCGAGTGGTTGCGAGAGGTCGCGAGTGGTTGCGAGAGGTCGCGAGTGGTTGCGAGAGGTCGCGAGTGGTTGCGAGAGGTCGCGAGTGGTTGCGAGAGGTCGCGAGTGGTTGCGAGAGGTCGCGAGTGGTTGCGAGAGGTCGCGAGTGGTTGCGAGAGGTCGCGAGTGGTTGCGAGAGGTCGCGAGTGGTTGCGAGAGGTCGCGAGTGGTTGCGAGAGGTCGCGAGTGGTTGCGAGAGGTCGCGAGTGGTTGCGAGAGGTCGCGAGTGGTTGCGAGAGGTCGCGAGTGGTTGCGAGAGGTCGCGAGTGGTTGCGAGAGGTCGCGAGTGGTTGCGAGAGGTCGCGAGTGGTTGCGAGAGGTCGCGAGTGGTTGCGAGAGGTCGCGAGTGGTTGCGAGAGGTCGCGAGTGGTTGCGAGAGGTCGCGAGTGGTTGCGAGAGGTCGCGAGTGGTTGCGAGAGGTCGCGAGTGGTTGCGAGAGGTCGCGAGTGGTTGCGAGAGGTCGCGAGTGGTTGCGAGAGGTCGCGAGTGGTTGCGAGAGGTCGCGAGTGGTTGCGAGAGGTCGCGAGTGGTTGCGAGAGGTCGCGAGTGGTTGCGAGAGGTCGCGAGTGGTTGCGAGAGGTCGCGAGTGGTTGCGAGAGGTCGCGAGTGGTTGCGAGAGGTCGCGAGTGGTTGCGAGAGGTCGCGAGTGGTTGCGAGAGGTCGCGAGTGGTTGCGAGAGGTCGCGAGTGGTTGCGAGAGGTCGCGAGTGGTTGCGAGAGGTCGCGAGTGGTTGCGAGAGGTCGCGAGTGGTTGCGAGAGGTCGCGAGTGGTTGCGAGAGGTCGCGAGTGGTTGCGAGAGGTCGCGAGTGGTTGCGAGAGGTCGCGAGTGGTTGCGAGAGGTCGCGAGTGGTTGCGAGAGGTCGCGAGTGGTTGCGAGAGGTCGCGAGTGGTTGCGAGAGGTCGCGAGTGGTTGCGAGAGGTCGCGAGTGGTTGCGAGAGGTCGCGAGTGGTTGCGAGAGGTCGCGAGTGGTTGCGAGAGGTCGCGAGTGGTTGCGAGAGGTCGCGAGTGGTTGCGAGAGGTCGCGAGTGGTTGCGAGAGGTCGCGAGTGGTTGCGAGAGGTCGCGAGTGGTTGCGAGAGGTCGCGAGTGGTTGCGAGAGGTCGCGAGTGGTTGCGAGAGGTCGCGAGTGGTTGCGAGAGGTCGCGAGTGGTTGCGAGAGGTCGCGAGTGGTTGCGAGAGGTCGCGAGTGGTTGCGAGAGGTCGCGAGTGGTTGCGAGAGGTCGCGAGTGGTTGCGAGAGGTCGCGAGTGGTTGCGAGAGGTCGCGAGTGGTTGCGAGAGGTCGCGAGTGGTTGCGAGAGGTCGCGAGTGGTTGCGAGAGGTCGCGAGTGGTTGCGAGAGGTCGCGAGTGGTTGCGAGAGGTCGCGAGTGGTTGCGAGAGGTCGCGAGTGGTTGCGAGAGGTCGCGAGTGGTTGCGAGAGGTCGCGAGTGGTTGCGAGAGGTCGCGAGTGGTTGCGAGAGGTCGCGAGTGGTTGCGAGAGGTCGCGAGTGGTTGCGAGAGGTCGCGAGTGGTTGCGAGAGGTCGCGAGTGGTTGCGAGAGGTCGCGAGTGGTTGCGAGAGGTCGCGAGTGGTTGCGAGAGGTCGCGAGTGGTTGCGAGAGGTCGCGAGTGGTTGCGAGAGGTCGCGAGTGGTTGCGAGAGGTCGCGAGTGGTTGCGAGTGGTTGCAAGTGGGTACGAGTGATTGCAAGAGGTTGCGAGTGGTTGCGAGTGGTTGCAAGTGGTTAAGAGTGATTGCAAGTCATTGCAAGTTGGTTTGAGTGGTTGTGAGTGGTTGCGAGTGGTTGCGAGTGGTTGTGAGTGCGTGCAAGTGGTGTTGAGTGGTTGTGAGTGGTTGTGAGTGGTTGCAAGTAGTTGCAAGTGGTTACCAGTGGTTGTGAGTGTTTGCAAGTGATTGCAAGTGGTTGCGAGTGGTGGCAAGTGGTTGCGAATAGTTGCAAGTGGGTGCGAGTGGTTGCGATTGGTTGGAGTGGTTGCGAGTGGTCGCGAGTGGTCGTGAGTGGTTGCAAAAAGTTGCAAGTGGTTGTGAGTGATCCCGAGCGGTTCCGAGTGGTTGTGACTGGTTGCCAGTGGTTGCGATTGGTCGCGAGTGGTTGCGAGTGGTTGCGAGTGGTTGCAAGTGGTTGTGAGTGGTTGCGAGTGGTTGTGAGTGGTTGCGACTCATTAGGAGTGGTTGCGAGTGGTTGCGAGTGGTTGCGAGTGGTTGTGAGTGATTGAGGGTGGTTGCAAGTGGTTGGCAGTGGTTGCAAGTGGTTTTGTGTGGTTTCGAGTGGTTGCAAGGAGTTGCGAATGGTTGCAAGTGGTTGCGAGTGGTTGCGACTGGTTGCGAGTGGTTGCAAGTGGTCGCGAGTGGTCGTGAGTGATTGCAAGTGGTTGCGAGTGGTTGCGAGTGGTCGTGAGTGGTTGCGAGTGGATGCGAGTGGTTGCGATTGGTTGCAAGTGGTTGCGAGTGGTTGCGACTGGTTGCGAGTGGTTGCGAGTGGTCGCGAGTGGTCGTGAGTGATTGCGAGTGGTTGCGAGTGGTTGCGAGTGGTCGCGAGTGGTCGTGAGTGATTGCGAGTGGTTGCGAGTGGTTGCGAGTGGTCGCGAGTGGTCGTGAGTGATTGCGAGTGGTTGCGAGTGGTTGCGAGTGGTCGCGAGTGGTCGTGAGTGATTGCGAGTGGTTGCGAGTGGTTGCGAGTGGTCGCGAGTGGTCGTGAGTGATTGCGAGTGGTTGCGAGTGGTTGCGAGTGGTCGCGAGTGGTCGTGAGTGATTGCGAGTGGTTGCGAGTGGTTGCGAGTGGTCGCGAGTGGTCGTGAGTGATTGCGAGTGGTTGCGAGTGGTTGCGAGTGGTCGCGAGTGGTCGTGAGTGATTGCGAGTGGTTGCGAGTGGTTGCGAGTGGTCGCGAGTGGTCGTGAGTGATTGCGAGTGGTTGCGAGTGGTTGCGAGTGGTCGCGAGTGGTCGTGAGTGATTGCGAGTGGTTGCGAGTGGTTGCGAGTGGTCGCGAGTGGTCGTGAGTGATTGCGAGTGGTTGCGAGTGGTTGCGAGTGGTCGCGAGTGGTCGTGAGTGATTGCGAGTGGTTGCGAGTGGTTGCGAGTGGTCGCGAGTGGTCGTGAGTGATTGCGAGTGGTTGCGAGTGGTTGCGAGTGGTCGCGAGTGGTCGTGAGTGATTGCGAGTGGTTGCGAGTGGTTGCGAGTGGTCGCGAGTGGTCGTGAGTGATTGCGAGTGGTTGCGAGTGGTTGCGAGTGGTCGCGAGTGGTCGTGAGTGATTGCGAGTGGTTGCGAGTGGTTGCGAGTGGTCGCGAGTGGTCGTGAGTGATTGCGAGTGGTTGCGAGTGGTTGCGAGTGGTCGCGAGTGGTCGTGAGTGATTGCGAGTGGTTGCGAGTGGTTGCGAGTGGTCGCGAGTGGTCGTGAGTGATTGCGAGTGGTTGCGAGTGGTTGCGAGTGGTTACGAGTGGTTGCGAGTGGTTGCGAGTGGTTGCGAGTGTCTGAAACCGGCCCCCGGGTGGAGGCAGATCCAACGTGCTCCGACGGGTCTTCTGCATTCACCGCTATGTTTTGTGCGGGTTCTGAGTCTCAGCGTGAGCTTTCCGGTCGCCTCACGCTGTGTTTATGGCAGTTGAAGGCATTTGTGAGACAGTCACTTTTGAGAAGGGAATAACGCGATTTTGCATTAGTGTTTGAACATGGACATGATCTGAACATTTGTAGGGCTATTCGCGAGCTCTCCAACGCAGCAACCTGTGCGCGATTCGGATCACCGTAGCTCTCGCTACGTCATCTGGAGCGCATCACCCCAAGTCAGCCCCTCTGTCCGCGGCGCGCACCACGTCGCCCGCCGAGGCGCCCTCACACATCAAGGACCCATCAAAACGCCATTCCGGAGGCGCAAATGTCCCTACGCGTAGCGGCGGCGCCCCTTGCGCCTTTGGGGTCTGTTTCGATGAGTTAATCATTGAGTTTGGTGATGGGGATTTATGTGGGTCGAAACCTGTTCGCGGACCTCCAGTCGGAATTTTGACTATGTCGCCGAGTAACAAACTGTACTCCTGAGTTTTGGACTCCGAGCCAGGATTTTGGCTAAGTCCCTCAGTAACAAACTGCACTCCTGAAATCCGGCGGATCATCCACCGGACGCCTCGGCAGACCTTCCGGAGTAAAATCCCCAGATGGCATTTTGTTACTCGTTCCGGTCGATAATTCACCGGAAGTCGAACCGCGGCCGGCTCCCAGAACCGCCGCGCACACCCCAACTTTGGAAGCCCATATCTCCCTCGTTAGTAGTCCGATTCCGGTGAAACAACTTCCACCGGATTAAGCAACTCGTCATCTTTCAGGGAAAATCCTCCGTTTTAGGATCCGAGCAATCCTCCAGTCACCAGATCCGTCGACAAGGAACTTCCTCTCTCTGGCGGCTCGTCGGCGCCTCCCGGCGCCGCACTTGGACATGTAGAGGGGCAAATCTACAACATTCACCCCCTTGCACCTGCCATGCCCGCTGCTCCTGTCTGCTCTCACTCGTCTTCCGCTGCACCCTCCAGCTCATCATAGCTGCTCATCCCAAGTCCGGCCACGCTCAATGCGTGCCGGTCCACGGGTTGCGCTTTGGTCAAGCAATCCGCAAGCATGTTGTGCGTGCTGCAGTGTTGCAGCACCACCTGCCCCTTTTCAACCATGTCCCGTGCGTAATGATAACGCACGTCAATGTGCTTTGTCCTCATGTACTGCGTCAGGTTGTTGGTCAGCGAGATTGAGCCGGTGTTGTCCTCTTGCGGCACGCCCAGCTCCCCCAGCAACCTGCGGAGCCACACCGCCTCCTTGACCGCCTCAGCCAACGCGATGTACTCTGCTTCCACTGTGGAGGTGGCGACGCAGTCTTGCTTTCTGCTGCACCACGAGACCGCTGCACCAGCGAGGAAGAACACGTAGCCGGATGTGGACTTCCGCTTGTCCACATCACCAGCGTAGTCTGCGTCCGTGTAGCAGACAAGACGCAAGGGGTCCGCCCGCCCCTTGCCGTCGAACCTCAAGCACGCATGCCGCGTCGCTTGCAGGTAGCGGAGGATGCGCTTGACCGCCTGCCAGTGTAGTGGCTCTGGATCAGCCACATACCTGCTCACTTGGCCCACCCCGTAGGCCAGGTCTGGTCGAGTCGCCACCATGGCGTACATGAGGCTGCCCACCGCCGATTCGCAGGGCACCCCTGCCATATCCTCCCGCTCTTCTTTTGTCTGCGGCACCTCGCCCCACTCAGTTCACAGGTCGTGGAGACTAGACTGCCAACTGGTTTGCAGTCCTCCATGCCGTACCGCTTCAGCACCTCGGCCGC
>SZWC01026032.1:7943-19061 GCA_023375785.1 Penium margaritaceum
AAGGTGCGACGTCATTTCGTTGCGGAGGGCGAAAACAGCGATGGAAAATACCCAAAAAGGGGCAGCAAGGGGGGGGGGGGGAGAGGGATCTGGGAGCCTACCAGAGACAGAGGTAATCATGTTTGCCGCAAGGGTGTACGATCGCATGCCCTTGAAGTCTCCGGCAGCGAGCCCAGACACAATGTAGTTGGTGGTGCCGGGCTTCGCTCCGTTCTTGTCCGCGTCGCTGGCGAAGTTCAGTGAGGTGGGAGCCGTGGCGCCGTTGAGCGTGTACTTGAGCGCCTGGTCCGGGCACAGCGCATGCTGCTGGAAGAAGTCGGCGGGGTACATCTGGTAGGTCGAGGTGAGCTTCACCACGGCGCAGAAGGGAGAGAGCGGCGCGGCGTCGGTGACACCCTCGCCGAAGTCGTCTGAGGTGAAGCCGCAGTCGGCAGCCGCGGCCTCGGCAGTCGCGCCGCCAGGCGGCGCGGAAGTTGTCTGGGATAACGCGCGCGGCGCGCAAGCGCACAAGGCGACAACGAGAAGGAAGGAGAGCGCCTGCTTCGCGACTGTCCGCTGGGGGACGGGCCCAGGCGGTCCGCGAACCATGGTTGAAGCAGCAGTCGGAAGATCAGAAGGAAAGCAAAGCTGACGACCAACGTGAAATCACTTTGACGAGATGGACAATATCCTCTACAGGCTCGAAAGAGCTGGAGGCTATGTTGCTGCTGACAGCTGTAAATGGCATCAAGCGTTCTGCGCCTCCGCGTGCCTCAGCACGTAGTGCCGATGTGCCCCGGTCGTGTATCGGCGACTCGGATCCTCGGCTTTCAGACTGCGATTTGTCGAGCGACTCACTTTCGGCTGTCAGGCTGCACTCTCTTNACAGCCGATGTTGGCGTCGCGTTCGCTATCGGATGCAAACTGGCGTCGCTGACGAGGATGGTAAAAAGGAGATTTTCGGTAGTCTGCTAAATTTTCGGAAGAAGATCCAGGACAATAAATACCTTTTCGATAGGCGAACTGTCTGCGATTCATTCACGCATGCCCTAGCGCGCATCAGTTCGCATTTATTTCCCTTTGTTTCATCGAAAACTAAGTCAGCCTCCGTTCACCTTTGCTTTGTTTTTGTTGAAACCGAAGTGAGACAAACGAGACAACGCTGCAGGCTCAAAGCTACCGCATTAAGCGGCAAAGGCAGCAGTGAAGCGGTTCGGCCTCGCACCATCACTGCGGCGCTGATGTTTGCGGTGAAGCATATCCAACGGGAGGCTAGTGCGATTGGACTTTCCCAGCCTTTTTAAGGCCCCTTTCACATACGCCCGTACCAGCTCGGCAAGGAGTTCGACGGCCCACCAAGATTCTGCGGACGATCACGATGCACTGGCACAAGGTGTCCTTTTGTACGTAGGGATTGCTGAAGTCATACTGGCGCGTTCGCACTTGAAATACATTTAGCACGATTTCTGGCATTTTTCAATCAACATTGACCTACGCCATCTCATGTTTTGTCGGTAGTTGTGAGAAATTGCTACACCTCCAAGGGCCTAGCAACTCAGAGCAAGTGGTGCCCATAACGTGGAGAATCGTACATGATGTAGCCAGTTTGTACGTATGCATCCAACGGCGCATAACAAGCAAGCGTTTTTTCTGTATTTCCTTCTTTCCCAATGCCAGTGCATTACCCCCCAGATCTTTCAATTCCATTTTAATGTCTTTCGAGGTGGTCGAAATGGACATGTTACTTCGTTCATCGAGTTTATTGAAACACCAAAACAATTCCTTCAAAAAATGGTCAAATTCTTGGGTTCATCTAACAACTTTATTCCAAACTTTGGGCCATCTAGAAAAATGAGCGGTCGATCGCGCATAGCAAGTAGTTTTTGGGTCACCTCAACAGGATTTTGGATTTTGGCAAGCCAGACTTTGGCGGTTCGACCCCAAAAACAGCATGCCTGGGACACGTGAGAAGCGCGCACAATAGAAGATTGACAAGAATCCTTTACGCGGTGCCGAAAACTAAGAACAAGAAGAGGTGAGCGCGATCGTTCGTCCAATTCAAGGATCCATTTTATCACCAAATCGATGAAATAGCAACACCAAAACATTTTAAAAGCCAAATTCTCGGCTAATTCGTGGAACACATAATTAGGATAAATGAAAACGATGAATTCAAATATGAAGGGGGTAGTTGTTGCGGAGAAGGGGTCTTTGGAAAGCACTTGAAAGAAAAAAAAAACGGGACTTCATTGTGATCGACACCTTCATTTTGCTTTCAAACCACCTTTCATGGTGCCACAAGGGTGCGCTTGGTACTTTTCTTCAAATCTGACCCACGTTCTTCGAGCCTTGCAAACTAGGACCAAGAGCCGTTTTCCAAGCTGGTTTGGTGCAGTATCTAAAACGTTGTTGAGAAAGGACTTTCCCGACATTGGTTGCACTTGGTCAGTTTCTTAAAGGTATTCTTGACACCCACATCGAAGCTGGTGGAGGGAACTGCCTTGTGCTTTTCAGTCTGAGCCCTCGTTTGATGGTTAGTTGGTGGGAGGCGGAGAAGGTAGCCTGTGGAAGAACTAGGGGGGTGGAAGCTCCGTAGGAGAAGGTACAATGATCACATCACCCCGGCTTGGACACTTCCAACGCCACTCATGTCCTCTTCTTGGCTGTAGATAAGTTGCAAATCCCTCATGGTTCCATGGATATCACCTCTTCCTGGATTGTATGGTCAGAGGAGGGCATGAAATAGGTCAGGGCCTGGTACTCAACGTAGAAGTAGTCTATCATGTCTCACGGAGTGTCGATTGTATGTGCTTCACCATGGAAGTGCTCCCGTTCATCAAAGAAGATGTTTACAAGTTTAAAATTGCAGATAGCCAAAGCAGTTTACTGCTCCATAGCTCTATACCAATGATTGTAGTCGAAAATCCCATGCTGAGTGAAATAGATAATGGGGATACGTCTGGCAACCTCCACGATGTGCTTGACCCCAGTTCGACCACGGTCGGGCCATCTGCAGGCTTTTGTATGAGGTGGTTGATGCTCGCACTATGCCATTCACAAAGGAGGCTCTGTCATTGCTTGTCCTTGTAGAAAGGTAAGGATTAGGAAGTTTCCCAAGGTTTGGGCCAGAGGAGTGATGGCTTGTTTCACCCGTTTGCTCTAGCCAAACGACCAAGGAGATGGGCGATATCCGATGCCCAAACACTAGAGAACTTGAAGACTACACTATCCTCCACCAATTTCTGATGGTACATTGATTGATGATTAAATGATTGAGGAAGAAATAGGCATGGGAGAAGAACCATGTGCGCGAGGTGAGAATGATGACGGCGTGGATAGAGGTCATTGCAAAGCTGACACTACCATGTGCTTAGTCAAGCATCAAGCTGATTATGGCGGATAGATGAGAATGTTGAACAACTGGATGTAGGGGGAAACAACATGTGTAGAAGAGTGGAGAGGTAGAGATGTGGCAAGGGCAAGCTAGGAGAAAACGCACCCCTAGAAAGCTCCTGCTGGCCTGGGTGTAGGTCACCATGAGGAGTGCAATAAACACGTGCAGATATTAAGTGCCAACTTCATGTGTAGAGAGCTGAAATTGGATTGATTCTATGGCATGGCATGTCATTTGGTGTTCAGATGTATGGGCCCAAAAGAGGTCGTTCATTTTGACTATGCAAATTGTATCATGTACAACAAGAAAGTTGTGTCCGATGTGAAAGACCCGTTGCATGAACACTACAATCAGCTCCCGTAATAGGGGAGCTAGTCGGGCAAGCTACCAATACAGTAATGCAACATCCGCATTTTCTTATTGTTGCAAAAGGAAATGGTGGCATGCCTCAATGAGGAATAAATGGTGCAAGGCCATCCTTTCACCAAGTTAAGACGGTTGCAAGGTACTCTGATGGTAAAATCTTTGTTAAAATTGCTAAAAAGGTGTCTCAGGCACTTTATCTAATGCACAACTGTGTCAAGGTGTTCACTTCAATGTACACAAGTCATGAATTCTCCCTTATCCAAAGCAAACATACACTCCACCCTCCATCCTTGTCCTTACCAGATTTTTATGGAGGTCTCAACATTCAGGCAGTTGGTAGCACCCTCCTATACTGAATCAATGGTGTTATGCTCGTAGTAAGTTGCCCTTTCACCTCCTTCCCAAAGCCAACCCCATGAAACTGTTTTTTCTTGTGTTCCACAAAACTTGCACTTCGCATTTGACAACCACCAAATGGTAGCTCATTCGCTACCATTTAGCTTGTGGAACAAAGGTCCGCTCAAAGTGAAGCATGACAAAGAAAAATGGTGGAGGGTAGGAGCACATGGAAGCATCACCACTTTCAATCGTGGCCAAGATATGGTTGCACAAGATCTGCTTTGGAGACACGTTCAAAAATCCCAGTTGGACACTCATTGAGGTGGCATAACATCATGAAGGTGATAAACTCCCTCGTGCAAGTCGGTTCTTTGGTTGGATTAATAAGGACCTTTGTGGAAGCAACTTCTGTTGTAAACCTAAAGGAAACAGTGAACATGGTTGCCATGTACACCATGGCAACTATTGTCTGTATTTTGTATGAGGGGAGTAGAGCTCCTGGCGTACATGCTGAAGGCACAACAGTTGACAACAAAGAAGTTTGAGAATCGTGACTTGCACCAGGTGCCTTAGTGTGGTCCTTCTAGGAGGTAAGGATGTGGTTCAAGCTACCTACAATTCATACGAGCATCAACTTCACTTGGATAATGTGTTGAAAGTTGAATTTTGGTTTAGTTAACCAATTGTATGAAATCGAAGCTCTCGATTACCTGAAGAAAAATGTGCCCCAATCTTGTGGTTCTTTCCACATATGCTATGGTTCATTCATCTCCTTTAATCACCCTATGTTTGTAAAACAAGAACACTCAAATTGTAGGCCACGTCAAGTGAGTAAGAGAAGTGCCAAATCTACTAAACACAATTTTTCAATAGTTTTCAAGAGCTTGGATGTGGCATATTGCAAGAAAATGTTGAAAACATAGTTTATCATGACTGTCCCAATTTGAGAATCATTGCATGGTCAAATGTTTGTCGCAATTACAGCCCACAACCATGACCACCGGACTTGGCCTCACGGCAATGGGCAGTCCAAACGCACTAGGGCAGAATGGATTCTTTAATGTGTTTCAATGTTAACATTGAAATCATAGCCATATGAACAAGATTTATAAAGCAAAATAATGACTACTCCTCAATTAAATGGTGCAAGTATCAACCAGCGCAAACGGCGACCAAGAAGAGGCCGATGCACACTTACTAATGTATGCAGAAGTGTAGGATAGTCTAAGAGGAACACAGGAAAAAGTATGATAAAGTTGGAAAAGTATTCTTTTGAATCAAGTGTCAGCATACAACACTACACATACATATATGACGGTACATCCTAGGTGACCCGAGATCACCGAGTCACGCGCAGCCCCGTATGGGCCAAGGATGGGCGTTATGTGATGCTGGTAGCAATACTAGCGGTGATGATGGTTGCTTGAAGGGTTCTTCATGGGAACAACACATCAAGACACCATTTTCCCTTTGTCCTCAATGATCTTTGATTCATTGAAAAACTGTGCCCGAAAACGCACTTTGACATCGTTGGGTCATTTGATGGCCGAGCCTTGGTCTATAGGAGTGGATTCTCGTCACCTGTTTTCCCTTCATCCGGTCAAACCTTTGGTCGGGCGTTACTTCCGCAATCCTTGATTGATCGACCACATTCTTAGGACGATCTTGCATGTTTTTTCCTATAAATTTCAAATCCATAGTTGAGTAGCACATGAAATGAACCCTCAAGCCGTAATAAGTGACTTTGGCAATGTCCGGCTTGCACTATCCCAACTTTACGGGCATTCTCTCTTGGTGAAGTTGTGGGTAGGCTCTCATGCATTGTGAGGTACATCTTAGCCCTTCCACTTGACAAGGTACTCCCAACCTCGGCCAAGATGATTGTGGTTAAGGATGACCTCCACCTTAAAACATTCCGTGTCCTTGATTACAAGCGGAGGAGGAAGCCTGATACTGCGGCCAAGAAAATTCTCAGTCATATCATGGTAGAGTTTGAGTGTGGAAATGTGGAACACGTTGTGGAATGGCATGGAAGGGGGAAAGGCCAACAGTGCCACCAACCTTGAGCGTTGTACCCGCATGTGGGCATTCTGCATGCACTTTCTTTAATACTCCTGCACCTTCAATAATACAAGTCGCATCACTACCCAAATCTTCTTAAAGTTACGTACAGTAGACTCCACTATGGGCAATTTGCTCACAATGTGGAAACCAAAGAGTGTGGAAGGCAGAATCCCGTTCACCACCTGAAATGGGACCTTGCTAGTAAGGGCGGATATGGCGGAGTTATACGCCAGTTCAACAACTGAAAACCGTTGTTCCCATGCTGCCTTGTCCAAATCACCCACTATATAGAGAAAGACTTCAATGTTTGGTTTTCTAGCTCTGTATGTCCATTATTTTGGGGATGATTTTTTTTTGACAACTGCACCTTGCAGCCGTATCGTTCCATGAGCTCTCACCAAAATGTGCTCTTGAAACACCAGTCACGATCGCTCACAATGGACCGTAGCAAGCCATGGAGGCGCACCACATGCTGAAGGAATAGCCAAGACGTACCTTTTACCCTCAATATGAAGTGTGACATCCTGCTGAAGCGATCCACCACCACCAACACCGCATTGTAACCTACTGCTTTCTCAGGCAAGCCTATGATGAATTCCATTGAGATGTCGTCCCACGGCTAATCGGGTATAGGAAATTGTTGGAGAAGGCCTACGAAATTGTCCTTTGCGCCTTATGGTGTAAGCACACATCACAATTCTGGCAGGATTGAGCCACGTCAAACGACATGGTAGGCCACCAAAAGAAGCAAGCCACCATCTTTAATGTCCTTTCGATGGAGAAGTGACCGCTTGGGCCACTTTAATTGCACTCTTTGAAAATAAAGCTGCCAAAGCGCTGGCAACGCGGAAAGCACCACCTGTTGCATGCCTTCCCATTGCAAACACAGTACCTAAAAGAACATTCTCCGAGCTTCATACTGCCCATGTGCCTTGAATCCTTCTGTGAAGAGCGTCGTGAGGAAGACATCCTTGTCTATGGTGAGAGACGTGAACCGCATCATCACGTTCGGTCATAGTGAGAGTGCGTCAGTTGAGTTGATGCAACTCTCCTAATACATAATCTCGTAGACGAAGTGCGACTCGAGGTACTCCACCCAATGCCCTTGCCGCCAGCTCAAAACCCGGGTAACGTCTTGAAGAACTTCAATGCGTGGTGGTCGGTAAAGACAATGCATTTCCATGCCTCGAGATAGAACAACCAGTTTTTTCATGCTGACTACGGCGAGCATCTCATTTTTTTGGGTTGCATCGTTCAACTCTGCTCTACGTAACTTGCATGAGTAATAGGCCACCGGCTACGGCCTATTCCCAGAATCTTACAATGGTACCACCAATGGCCGAGTCTAATGCATCCATCGCCATTTCAAGCTAACAGCAGACGGCCAAGTGCAAGGCCGGCACGGAGGTCAGACCCTTTTTGCCATTCTCAAAGGCTTCTTGTTCACTAAATCCTTAACTCCACTCGTGATCCTTGCGGGTGAGATTGGAGACTGGCTCTGACCCTTTTGCGTAACCAAAGAGTAACATACGGTGGTAATTACAAAAACAAAAAGGAAAACTTGCACATTGTATACACTACGCAACATTGGCCACAACACCAGAGCAGACACCTTTGGTGGATCCAGGTAATCTTTCCATTGCCAATTATGTTTCCAAGCAATTCAATTGTCTCCACCGCAAACTCACACTTAGAGAGCTTGAAAAAAAATTCTCCTTCCTTAAATTTTCAAAACTTTCTTCACATACTCCTCACGCTTCTCCGCCCACCTACTATACACCAAGATGTCGTCAAGGTACACCATTACGAATTCATCCAAGAATGGCCTGAAGATGTTTTCCATCACTGCCATGAAAGTGGCCGGCGCATTGGTCAACCCGAAGGGAATCACAAGAAACACATAGTGATCATAGTGGGTGTGGTAGGATGTGTGTCTTTTCCACATCATCTATTACGATGCGGATTTACTGGTAGTCGGATCGGAGGCCAATCATTGTCAAGAAGCGAGTGGTATTGAGTTGACCAAAAAGCTCCTCGACTCATGGAAGCCGGTGCCAATTCTTGATGGTCAGCCCGTTCAACGCATGGTAGTCCACACACATGCGCATCTCCCCTGTCTTTTCTCGTACAAACAAGGCAAATGTAGTGTAAGGAGACAAACAGGGATGGATGAATCCATGTTCCGTCATCTCGGTCAGCTCCTTCTTAAGCTCTTGTAGCCACGCATTGCTCATGCAATGCCTTGTATGAACAGGTGAGCGTGCTCCAGGTTTGAGGTCAATGTGATGGTTAACGTCTCGCTTCGGTACTAGACCCGCCAAGAGGGCGTTGGGGAACACGTCCTTAAACTCTGAACACACCATCCAAAATCCCTCCTGCATTACAGTAAACTTGACTTCGGCCTTCGGCTGCTCACAAGTTACTCTATGCACCACATTAGGCACCTCATCCTCTATTTCATTGAAGTCTTCCTACACATCTTGCACGAACGCCAAAAGTTTGGGTCTTTTTTCTATCCCACTCTTGAGCTGCAAGTTCAGCATTGTAGTCACCGATTCCTCCTTGTGAGGCGTCAATTGGTGTGATGCTTCCTACTCACAAGTTTGCTCCTCTAAAACCTCTTCCTCGGACCACATAGGCAAGGGATGCTCCATGTCTCCGAGCTTAACTGAGACGGTGTATGCCTCCCAATTGACGGCGAGGTTGTACTAATGGAAGAAGTCACGACCAAGGACCACATCATAATCCCTCACCAGAAAAAACCGGTATACAATTGTCCAAGAGAATTACAGGTTGCTCCTCCTCAAACCTCCAATCCCATGTCTTGACCTCGAAAACCCACTTAAATACTGCAAGATGTTTGAGTGGATGGTCAAGTGGCAGTTTGAGCTGAGAAGTGGCATTCGTAACACTTTGTACTCACGGCTGTCCTTGTTTTCCAACTCCTTTTTTACTTTCTCTGCTTCCTTTAT
This sequence comes from Penium margaritaceum, assembly GCA_023375785.1. Taxonomy (NCBI): domain Eukaryota; kingdom Viridiplantae; phylum Streptophyta; class Zygnematophyceae; order Desmidiales; family Peniaceae; genus Penium; species Penium margaritaceum. The sequence goes on from SZWC01026032.1 coordinate 17,058, forward strand.
GGCTTGTTTCTCCTTCCCTTGCCGCTTACCCTTATTGTCGCCATGCTTTAGATTATGGTAATCATGTGCAATGTGGCCAGGCTTGCCATAGTTTTGGCACTTGCACTGTTACAACGCTCCAATCTCCATGGGTGTGTTGTCGCTTTTGGCTTGCTTGCCATAACTATCTTCAAAAGATTTGTGGCTGTTGGCATGAGCCACTTGTACACACGATCTGTATCAAAGTACTACTTGGATCATCCCCGACAAGTTATCGCTGACGTCATGCATCATCGTCATAGTGCGGGCGTGTGAGGCCGTTGTCATAGTGGAAGCACAAATTGTGGGAGTCAAAGTCACAGTTGGGAACACTTGAGAACAACCTAACAAAACGTGCAAGTTTAGTCAGAAATACTACAAATTTGGCAAAGCCGACGTAGCTTGGCATGCTTTGTTCTTCACGTCATCCACGGTAAATCGCTTGATGAGCGACTCCGTAAAATCCTTTCACGAGGTCCGCCATTTAAGGATAGGGTTGCCACAAATGCAGGTTGGAGCCAATGGGGTTGATATTCTAGTCCTGGCCACAATGCCAGCAACCATTGATGTTCCACAACAGAGTGGATTGGTCCACATAACATCGGCCCACCAATCCAACGATGTCCCTCTTAACAGGGTCACAGTATAGACGCAGTGCACCTAACACCTTCAGGCATCCATGGCGATGGTGGTGAAGTACAGGTCCAATATGAGTATCCAAGAGTGCGGTGCTGGCCCATCCTTCTTTAATGGGTGAAACAGCTCCGGCTTGGGTGCACTCGAGATGCTCACCAAAGCACGAGATGCGGTGGCAACTACCTCCGGTGTTGTCTCTGAATGATTCGCGAGCTCTTGATTGGTTCTTCTCCAACAAGTCCATCTTGGCCTGCATGTTGGCAACCAACCTCTGTTGAGCTTTGGGTGTTGTTACCTTTCCTTTTGTGTCAAATGCTGTAGCCATGGAGAATATGCCGGTTGAAATCTCATCTTTGCGTCCGTTGCAACTTCTTCCTCAATGGGTCCTCTGGTTACCGCCTTGTCATTAGAGTATGTGGTTGGCATTGGACACAGATTCACCAAAGCGACAATATTTGTGCGAGTCTATGCTCATAAAAAGTGGTTGCCACATAGATGATTGTGCCCCTGAGCCAAGGTTGGCTCTTATCCGAGTGTAAACAGGGTACGGTGTGTCAGCCTCAATTGGAGGATGCAAGTACCAACGAGTGATAACAACGACAAAGGGGTTGTCGGTACATACCCTTCTCGTGCATGTAGAAGTGTAAGATCATTTTTGGGAAACACGGTAACACGTATGGCAAAGTGGGAGTAAACTATACTTCTATTCAAGTATCAACATACAAGACTATATGTACATGATGAAACATGCTAGGTGACCTAAGGTTACAAAGCCACGCACGGCCCTGTATGGACCAAGGATGATGATTATTTTCTCAGAAACACGTAGCTTATCTTCTCAACTTTCCAAGTTACCAAAAATTGCATCATTCTCTCGAGAATCGGCCAAGATATGGTCGTTTCAGCGAACCAAAGTAATCTACCACTTGTAGCACTATTAACGGCAATGACAGCCGCTCGAAGCACCATTTGTGGTAACAAGACATCGAAGTGTCATTCCGAAGTACCCTTGGTCCTCAATGATTCTTTCTCCATTGACTAACTATGTCCCAAGGTGCTGTAGCATGGCAGTGCCACGCCGACCGGTGGAAGGAGCCACGTGGCTGGAGCGTGGTCACCTGGGACTGTGGGTGGTGAGACGGGATGGCTTGAGGGTCGGAGACCCTCAAGCACCGCGGTTTTGGCCTAGTCAGCCAAGGATTCTATCAAATCCGCTACATTGGTATCAAAGCTCCAAGGCTCGAATCCCACATTGGGATTATCGGAGATGCTGAGGCGGCTCTCACTCCTGATTATGGGGGAGTGTAGCGTGGTAGTGCCACGCCGACCGGTCAAAGGAGCCACGTGGCT
>SZWC01026033.1:7192-25872 GCA_023375785.1 Penium margaritaceum
AAGCATGAGGCACAAGCATCAGGCACAAGCATCAGGCACAAGCATCAGGCACAAGCATCAGGCGCAAGCATCAGGCACAAGCGTCAGGCGCAAGCATTAGGCACAAGCATCAGGCACAAGCATCACATACAAGCATCACACACGAGCAGCAGGCACAGGAATCAGGCACAAGAGTCAAGAACAAGCATCAGGCACAAAGATCGAGTACAAGCATCACTCACAAGCATCAGGCAAATGCATCAGGGACAAGCATCAGGCACAAGCATCAGGCACAAGCATCAGGCACAAACAACGGGCACAAGTGTCGGGCACAAGCATCGGGCACAAGCATCGGGCACAAGCATCAGGCACATGCATTGAGCAGAAGCATCGGGCACAAGCATCAGGCACAAGCATTGGGCAAAAGCATCGGGCACACAAATCGGGAACAAGAATGGGGCACAAGAATCAGGCACAAGAATCAGGCACAAGCATCAGGCACAAACATCAGGCACAAGCATCAGGCACAAGCATCAGGCACAGGCAATAGGCTAAAGCATCAGGCACAAGCATCAGGCACAAGCATCAGGCAGAAGCATCAGGCACAAGCATCAGGCACAAGCATCAGGCAGAAGCATCAGGCACAAGCATCAGGCACAAGCATCAGGCAGAAGCATCAGGCACAAGCATCAGGCACAAGCATCAGGCAGAAGCATCAGGCACAAGCATCAGGCACAAGCATCAGGCAGAAGCATCAGGCACAAGCATCAGGCACAAGCATCAGGCAGAAGCATCAGGCACAAGCATCAGGCACAAGCATCAGGCAGAAGCATCAGGCACAAGCATCAGGCACAAGCATCAGGCAGAAGCATCAGGCACAAGCATCAGGCACAAGCATCAGGCAGAAGCATCAGGCACAAGCATCAGGCACAAGCATCAGGCAGAAGCATCAGGCACAAGCATCAGGCACAAGCATCAGGCAGAAGCATCAGGCACAAGCATCAGGCACAAGCATCAGGCAGAAGCATCAGGCACAAGCATCAGGCACAAGCATCAGGCAGAAGCATCAGGCACAAGCATCAGGCACAAGCATCAGGCAGAAGCATCAGGCACAAGCATCAGGCACAAGCATCAGGCAGAAGCATCAGGCACAAGCATCAGGCACAAGCATCAGGCAGAAGCATCAGGCACAAGCATCAGGCACAAGCATCAGGCAGAAGCATCAGGCACAAGCATCAGGCACAAGCATCAGGCAGAAGCATCAGGCACAAGCATCAGGCACAAGCATCAGGCAGAAGCATCAGGCACAAGCATCAGGCACAAGCATCAGGCAGAAGCATCAGGCACAAGCATCAGGCACAAGCATCAGGCAGAAGCATCAGGCACAAGCATCAGGCACAAGCATCAGGCAGAAGCATCAGGCACAAGCATCAGGCACAAGCATCAGGCAGAAGCATCAGGCACAAGCATCAGGCACAAGCATCAGGCAGAAGCATCAGGCACAAGCATCAGGCACAAGCATCAGGCAGAAGCATCAGGCACAAGCATCAGGCACAAGCATCAGGCAGAAGCATCAGGCACAAGCATCAGGCACAAGCATCAGGCAGAAGCATCAGGCACAAGCATCAGGCACAAGCATCAGGCAGAAGCATCAGGCACAAGCATCAGGCACAAGCATCAGGCAGAAGCATCAGGCACAAGCATCAGGCACAAGCATCAGGCAGAAGCATCAGGCACAAGCATCAGGCACAAGCATCAGGCAGAAGCATCAGGCACAAGCATCAGGCACAAGCATCAGGCAGAAGCATCAGGCACAAGCATCAGGCACAAGCATCAGGCAGAAGCATCAGGCACAAGCATCAGGCACAAGCATCAGGCAGAAGCATCAGGCACAAGCATCAGGCACAAGCATCAGGCAGAAGCATCAGGCACAAGCATCAGGCACAAGCATCAGGCAGAAGCATCAGGCACAAGCATCAGGCACAAGCATCAGGCAGAAGCATCAGGCACAAGCATCAGGCACAAGCATCAGGCAGAAGCATCAGGCACAAGCATCAGGCACAAGCATCAGGCAGAAGCATCAGGCACAAGCATCAGGCACAAGCATCAGGCAGAAGCATCAGGCACAAGCATCAGGAAGAAGCATCAGGCACAAGCATCAGGCGCAAGCATCAGGCACGAGCATCAGGCATGAGCATCAGGCAAAAGCATCAGGCACAAGCATCAGGCATGAGCATCAGGCATGAGCATCAGGCACAAGCATCAGGCACAAGAATCAGGCACAAGCATCAGGTAAAAGCATCAGGTACAAGCATCAGGCACAAGTATCAGGCACAATTATCAGGTACAAGTCTAAGGCACAAGAATCAGGCACACGCATCAGGCACAGGCATCAGGAACAAGCATCAGGAAAAAGAATCAGGCACATGCATCAGGCACAAGGATCGGGCACAAGCATCGGGCACATGAATCGGGCAAAAGCATCAGGCACAAGCATCACGCACAAGCATCAGGCACAAGCATCAGGCACAAGCATCAGGCACAAGCATCAGGCACAAGCATCAGGCACAAGCATCAGGCACGAGCATCAGGCATAAGCATCAGGCAGCAGCATCAGGCACAAGCATCAGGCACGAGCATCAGGCATAAGCATCAGGCAGCAGCATCAGGCACAAGCATCAGGCACGAGCATCAGGCATAAGCATCAGGCAGCAGCATCAGGCACAAGCATCAGGCACGAGCATCAGGCATAAGCATCAGGCAGCAGCATCAGGCACAAGCATCAGGCACGAGCATCAGGCATAAGCATCAGGCAGCAGCATCAGGCACAAGCATCAGGCACGAGCATCAGGCATAAGCATCAGGCAGCAGCATCAGGCACAAGCATCAGGCACGAGCATCAGGCATAAGCATCAGGCAGCAGCATCAGGCACAAGCATCAGGCACGAGCATCAGGCATAAGCATCAGGCAGCAGCATCAGGCACAAGCATCAGGCACGAGCATCAGGCATAAGCATCAGGCAGCAGCATCAGGCACAAGCATCAGGCACGAGCATCAGGCATAAGCATCAGGCAGCAGCATCAGGCACAAGCATCAGGCACGAGCATCAGGCATAAGCATCAGGCAGCAGCATCAGGCACAAGCATCAGGCACGAGCATCAGGCACAAGCATCAGGCACAAGCATCAGGCAAAAGCATCAGGCACAAGCATCAGACACAAGTATCACAGAGAAGCATTGGGCACAAGCATCAGGCACAAGCATCAGGCACAAGCATCAGGCGCAAGCATCAGGCACAAGCGTCAGGCGCAAGCATTAGGAAAAAGCATCAGGGACAAGCATCACACAAAAGCATCACGCATGATCATCAGGCACAGGAATCAGGCACAAGAATCAGGAACAAGCATCAGGCACAAGGATCGGGTACAAGCATCACTCACAAGCATCAGGCAAATGCATCATGCACAAGCATCAGGCAAAAACAACGGACACAAGCGTCTCGCACAACCATCGGGCACAAGCATCAGGCACATGCATCGAGCAGAAGCATCGGACACAAGCATCAGGCACAAGCATTGGGCAAAAGCATCGGGCACAAAAATTGGGCACAAGCATGGGGCAAAAGCATCAGGCAGAAGAATCAGGCACAAGCATCAGGTACAAACATCAGGCACAAGCAACAGGCTAAAGCATCAGGCACACGCATCAGGCACAAGCTTCAGGCACATACATCAGGGACAAGCATCAGGCACAAGCATCAGGGACAAACATCAGGCACAAGCATCAGGCACAAGCATCAGGCACAAGCATCAGACACAAGCATCAGGCACAAGCATTATTCGCAAGAATCGAGCACAAGCATTGGGCTCAAGCATCGGGCACAAGCATCGGGCACAAGCATTGGGTACAAGCACCGTGCATAAGCAGCAGGCACAAATATAGGGCAGCATCGGGCACAAGCATTGGGCACAAGCATGGGGCACAAGAATGGGGAACAAGCATTGGGCACAAGCATTGGGAACAAGCATCAGGCACAAGAATGAGGCACAAGCAACAAGCACAAGCATCAAGCACAAGCATCAGGAACAAGCATCAGGCACAAGCATCGGGCACAAACACATGGCACCAGCAATTGTCACAAGCATCCGGCACAAGTTTCGGGCACAAGCATCATGCACAAACATCAGGCACAAGAATCAGGCACAAGCATCAAGCACAAGAATCAGGCACAAGAATCAGGCACAAGCATCAGGCACAAGCAGCAGGCACAATCATCAGGCACAAGCATCAGGCACAAGCATCAGGTACAAGCATCGGGCACAAGTATCGGGCATAAGCATCAGGCACAACCATCAGGCACTAGTTTCAGGCACAAGCATTACGCACATGCATTATACACAAGCATCAGACACAAGCATCAAGTGCAAGCATAGGGCACAAGCATTGGGCAAAACCATCGGGCACAAGCATTGGACACAAACATCGGGCACAAGCATCGGGCACAAGCATCGGGCACAAACAGCGGACACAACTTTAGGGCAGAATCGGGCACAAGCAGCGGACACAACTTTAGGGCAGAATCGGGCACAAGCATTGGGCACAAGCATAGGGCACAAAAATGGGGCACAAGCATCGGGCACAAGCATTGAGAACAAGCATCAGGCACAAGCATCAGGCACAAGCATCAGGCACAAGCATCAGCCACAAGCATCAGGCAGAAGCATCAGGCACAAGCATCAGGAAGAAGCATCAGGCACAAGCATCAGGCACAAGCATCGGGCACAAGCTTCAGGCACAAGCATCAGGCACAAGCATCGGGCACAAGCTTCAGGCACAAGCATCAGGCACAAGCATCGGGCACAAGCTTCAGGCACAAGCATCAGGCACAAGCATCGGGCACAAGCTTCAGGCACAAGCATCAGGCACAAGCATCGGGCACAAGCTTCAGGCACAAGCATCAGGCACAAGCATCGGGCACAAGCTTCAGGCACAAGCATCAGGCACAAGCATCGGGCACAAGCTTCAGGCACAAGCATCAGGCACAAGCATCGGGCACAAGCTTCAGGCACAAGCATCAGGCACAAGCATCGGGCACAAGCTTCAGGCACAAGCATCAGGCACAAGCATCGGGCACAAGCTTCAGGCACAAGCATCAGGCACAAGCATCGGGCACAAGCTTCAGGCACAAGCATCAGGCACAAGCATCGGGCACAAGCTTCAGGCACAAGCATCAGGCACAAGCATCGGGCACAAGCTTCAGGCACAAGCATCAGGCACAAGCATCGGGCACAAGCTTCAGGCACAAGCATCAGGCACAAGCATCGGGCACAAGCTTCAGGCACAAGCATCAGGCACAAGCATCGGGCACAAGCTTCAGGCACAAGCATCAGGCACAAGCATCGGGCACAAGCTTCAGGCACAAGCATCAGGCACAAGCATCGGGCACAAGCTTCAGGCACAAGCATCAGGCACAAGCATCGGGCACAAGCTTCAGGCACAAGCATCAGGCACAAGCATCGGGCACAAGCTTCAGGCACAAGCATCAGGCACAAGCATCGGGCACAAGCTTCAGGCACAAGCATCAGGCACAAGCATCGGGCACAAGCTTCAGGCACAAGCATCAGGCACAAGCATCGGGCACAAGCTTCAGGCACAAGCATCAGGCACAAGCATCGGGCACAAGCTTCAGGCACAAGCATCAGGCACAAGCATCGGGCACAAGCTTCAGGCACAAGCATCAGGCACAAGCATCGGGCACAAGCATCAGGCACAAGCATCAGGCACAAGGATCAGGCACAAGCATCAGGCACAAGCATCAGGTACAAGCATAAGGCACAAGCTTCAGGCACAATCATCAGGCACAAGCATCACGCAAAGGCATCAGGCACAAGCATCAGGCACAAGCATCAGGCACAAGAATCAGGCACAAGCATCATGCGCAAGAAACAGGCACAAGCATCAAGCACAAGCATGAGGAACCAGCATCAGGCACAAGCATCAGTCACAAGCATCAGTCACAAGCATCAGGCACAAGCATCATGCGCAAGAAACAGGCACAGGAATCCCGCACAAGCATCAGGCACAAGCATCAGGCACAAGAATCAGGCACAAGCATCTGGTACAAGCATCAGGCAGAAGCATCAAGCACACGCATCATGCACAGGAGTCAAGCACAAGCATCAGGCACAAACATCAGGCAAAAGCATTAGGCACAAGCATCAGCCACAAGTATCAGGCACAAGCATCAGGCACAAGCATCACGTACAAGCATAATGCACAAGCATCAGGCAGAAGCATCCGTCACAAGCTTCAGGCACAAGCATCAGGCAGGAGCATCAGGCACAAGGCATAACCATCAAGCACAAGCATCAGGCACAATGCGTAAGTATCAAGCACATGCATCAGGCACAAGCATCAGGCACAAGCATCGGGCACAAGCATCAGGCACAAGCATCAGGCAGAAGCATTAGGTACACGCATCAGGTATAGGCACAGGCATCAGGAACAGGCATCAGGCCTAAGCATCAGGCACAAGCATCAGGCACAAGAATCAGGCACAAGATTCAGGCACAAGCATCAGGCACAAGCATCAGGCACAAGCATCAGGCTCAAGCATCAGGCAAAAGCATCAGGCACAAGCATCAGGCACAAGCATCAAGAACAAGCATCACGCACAAGAATCAGGCACAAGCATCAGGCACAAGTATCAGACACAAGCATCGGGCACGAGCATCAGGCACGAGCATCAGGCACAAACATCATGCACAAACATCAGGCACAAGCATCAGGAACAAGCATCAGGCACAAGCATCGGGCACAAGCATCAGGCACAAGCATCAGGCACAAACATCAGGCACAAGCATCAGGCACAAGCATCAAGCAAACGCATCAGGCACAAGCATCAGGCACAAGCATCAGGCACAAGCATCAGGAAAAAGCATCAGGAAAAAGCATCAGGCACAACTATCAGGCACAAGCATCAGTCGCAAGCATCAGGCCCAAGCATCAGGTACAAGCATCAGGCACAAGCATCAGGCACAAGCATCAGGCACAAGCATCAGGAACAAGCAACAGGTACAAGAATTAGGCACAAGCATCAGGCATAAGCATCAGGCACAAGAAGAAGGCACAAGCATCACGCACAAGCATCAGGCCCAAGCATCAGGCACAAGCATCCGGCACTAACATCAGGCACAAGCATCAGGCACAACCATCAGGCACAAGGATCAGGCACAAGCATCAGGCAGAAGCATCAGGCACAAGCATCAGGCACAAGCATCAGGCACGGGCATAAGGGACGAGCATCAGGCTCGAGCATCAGGCACAAGCATCAGGCACAAGCGTCAGGCACAAACATCAGGCACAAGCATCAGGCACGAGCATCAGGCATGAGCATCAGGCACAAGCATCAGGCACAAGCATTAGGCACAAGCATCAGGTACAAGCATCAGGTACAAGCATCAGGCACAAGCATCAGGCACAAGCAGCAGGCACAAGCATCAGGAACAAGCATCAGGCACAAGCATCAGGCACAACAATCAGGCACAAGCATCAGGCACAAGCATCAGGCCCAAGCATTAGGTACAAGCATCAGGAACAAACATCAGGCACAAGCATCAGGCACAACCATCAGGCACAAGCATCAGGCACAAGCATCAGGGACAAGCATCAGGCACAAGCATCAGGCACAAGCAGCAGGCACAAGCATCAGGAACAAGCATCAGGCACAAGCATCAGGCACAACAATCAGGCACAAGCATCAGGCACAAGCATCAGGCCCAAGCATTAGGTACAAGCATCAGGAACAAACATCAGGCACAAGCATCAGGCACAACCATCAGGCACAAGCATCAGGCACAAGCATCAGGGACAAGCATCAGGCACAAGCATCAGGCACAAGCAGCAGGCACAAGCATCAGGAACAAGCATCAGGCACAAGCATCAGGCACAACAATCAGGCACAAGCATCAGGCACAAGCATCAGGCCCAAGCATTAGGTACAAGCATCAGGAACAAACATCAGGCACAAGCATCAGGCACAACCATCAGGCACAAGCATCAGGCACAAGCATCAGGGACAAGCATCAGGCACAAGCATCAGGCACAAGCAGCAGGCACAAGCATCAGGAACAAGCATCAGGCACAAGCATCAGGCACAACAATCAGGCACAAGCATCAGGCACAAGCATCAGGCCCAAGCATTAGGTACAAGCATCAGGAACAAACATCAGGCACAAGCATCAGGCACAACCATCAGGCACAAGCATCAGGCACAAGCATCAGGGACAAGCATCAGGCACAAGCATCAGGCACAAGCAGCAGGCACAAGCATCAGGAACAAGCATCAGGCACAAGCATCAGGCACAACAATCAGGCACAAGCATCAGGCACAAGCATCAGGCCCAAGCATTAGGTACAAGCATCAGGAACAAACATCAGGCACAAGCATCAGGCACAACCATCAGGCACAAGCATCAGGCACAAGCATCAGGCCCAAGCATTAGGTACAAGCATCAGGAACAAACATCAGGCACAAGCATCAGGCACAACAATCAGGCACAAGCATCAGGCACAAGCATCAGGCACAAGTATCAGACACAAGCATCGGGCACGAGCATCAGGCACGAGCATCAGGCACAAACATCAGGCACAAACATCAGGCACAAGCATCAGGGACAAGCATCAGGCACAAGAATCAGGAACAGGAATCAGGCACAAACATCAGGAGTTGAAGACTGTTTAATGGCGCAGAAGTAGACGCAGCCCAATCTAGAAGTATGCGGGCGGCCCTGGCCTTGGGCTATGGAGGTGGTACTTCGAGATCCACCTCGGGCATAAGGGTGTGCTGCAGGTCATGCAGGGAACCGAAGTCCTTGACGACGCGACAGCGACGGAAGCGCAAAAGGAGGCCTTCGCAAAGAAGAACATGGAGGCGCTCATGCTGCTGGTGTTCGGTACTGCTGAGTCAATGTGGGGCTACTTCCAGGGCTGCATGTTGGCAGTGCTGGAAGCATGGCAAAACCTCTACGTCATCTATCATCCCAAGTCACTCGCGAACGAAATGTTGTCCGAGCCACCTAGACCAATGGCTCTCTGGCCATCCGACCGTTATGGGCTACGGTCAAAGGCATCCCCTAGTAATGTGACTGCTCTCACCTGCGTCCGGCTAGTAGAAAGAAGTCGTTTCTTAGTGCTTTGTCCTGTTCTGTCTGTATATATCGAGGATGTTCATTTCCTCAAATTTAGCTCAGAACAGTCTCTTCATCCTGTTTTCCTTCAGTTCCACGGCTTCGCCTCCGTGTCTTCGCTCTGTCCACTCATCGCTCATTCTTCCATCTTTATCCACTCCCGGCTCTCAATTTCGCAGCTATTCACTCTGTCAGCCTTGCTTCACTTGTCCCATCAAGTAAGCACTCACTGTTCCAACTTTCTCTTGCTGTCTACCTGTCCACCTCTCTGCTCTACCTTAATTTTCATTTGTTCTATCACGTCCTTGTGACTAACTCCCTCCCTTTTTGTCAGCATATTTATATCTGGCCGATCACTCTGCTTCTACCTGCTTCTGCCGTCGCGTCTACCGCTCCCTTCACTCATCTCACAGGCACAAGCATCCGGCAAAAACATCAGGCACAACCATCAGGAACAAGCATCAGGCACAAGCATCAAGCACTAGCATCAAGCACAAGCATCAGGCACAAGCATCAGACACAAGCATCAGGCACAAGCATCAAGCTTGTGCCTGATGCTTGTGCCTGAGCTTGTGCGTGATGTTTGTGCCTGATGCTTGTGCCTGATGCTTGTACCCCATGCTTGTGCCTGATGCTTGTGCCTGATGCTTGTGCCTGATTCTTGTGCCTGATCTCTTCCTGATCCAAGTGACCCAATGACTCGCAGATACGTGGCCATGTCAACTCGCTCCCCCACAACGGCTAGGTCAGGACTCTTCAGCTTCACCTGGCCATCAGGTGACATGGGTGAAGATGCGCTCGGCATGAGGGGCAGGTCCTCGGCAAAGTGAGTGGACAGAGTCTGCACATTGGGAGCCTTGTGGACGTGTAGGATGCAGTGGGAGCGATCATGCTCGGGCTCCATACCTAGGAAGACTCGGGCAGACCCGAGATCCTTCATCTGTTAGGTGGTCTGCAACAGGTCCTTGACACACTGGATTGCAGCCATGTCTGGCGATGCAATGAGGAGATCGTTGACGTAGACCAGAAAAGCGGCAAAGGTCTGCTCTCGCGGGCTGACAAACAGTGCGGGGTCAGCGGGGACTGCTTCAGACCATAGTGGGCCTTCCACAGCTGCCAGACTCTCGCAGTGCCTTCGTCGAAGCCTGGGGGTTGCACCATGTAGAGCTCCTCACCCTCCAGAGAGCCATGGAGAAAAGCTTTGCTCACGTCCATCTGATGCAGCTCCCATCCATGCTGCGCAACCAAGCTGAAGAGCGCCCGGCTAGTGGAGAACCGGCCAACTGGGGCAAAGATTTGGTCGTAATCAACCCCAGGGACCTGAGCAAACCCCTTGGCTGTGAGGCGGGCCTTGTACTTGTCCAAGGACCCGTCCCGTCCATTTGCGCCGGAAGACCCACTTGGCACCGATGACCTCCCTCTAGTACCTGGAGGGAGGTCGACGAGGTCATACACGTGGTGCTGCCCGAAAGCAACGAGCTCGTCGGCGCAGGCAGCATCCTAGTGTGCGACCTCAGGAGAGGCTTGTACCTCGCGTAGGGTGGCTGGGTCCTCCGGACGTGCTATGGAGCGAATTGAGAGAGCGTGTGCATCTCAAGCTCCAGGTGGGATGCGCACGAGTGCAGCCATGACGGCATGCCGATGCTCGTGATGGAGTATGACGTAGCCCAGTGCGGAGCCCGGATGAAGGTCTGCAATGATGGCCAATGTGGTCAGGCCGAGGGCCTTGGTGCCAGGGTTCCCACTCACGACCGTAAGAGTGTAGGAGACACGAGGAGCGACAGGGGGCTGAGGCGCCACAGGACGCGGTGCGGCGGTCTGCGTGCTCACTGACGGCCTGGGTCGGAGGCTGCTGCCTGGGCCACGCGTGTAGTGCGGTAGGGCAGGAGATGATACTGAGTCCGACAGGCTAACGGAGGCGGGCGGGGCTGCTGGAGCAAAGGGACCACCGGACGCGACTGGGGCTGCCGGCCTACAGGGGCCAGCAGGGGCGACTGGGGCTGCCGGCCCATAGGGGCCAGCGGGCGCGACTGGGACTGCTGGCCCGGAGGGGCCAGCGGGCGCGACTGAGGCTACCGGCCCGGAGGAGCCAGCGGGCGCAACTGGGGCTGCTGGCCTGGAGGGGCCAGCGGACGCGACTGGGGCTGCTGGCATGGAGGGACTAGCGGACGCGACTGGGGCTGCCGGCCTGGAGGGACCAGCGGGCACGACTGGTACTGCCGACCCCGAGGGACGAGCGGGCGCGACTGGGGCTGCTGGCTCAGAGGGGCCAGCAGGCACGACTGGGGCTGTCGGACCGGAGGGGCCAGCGCGTGCGACTAGGGCTGTTGGCCCGGAGGGGCCAGCGGGCGAGACTGGGGCTGTCGGCTCGGAGGGGCCAGGGGACGCGACTGGGGTTGTCGGACCGAAGGGGCCAGCGTACGCATCTGGGGCTACCGGCTCAGAGGGACCATGTGATGTGCGACCCGGAAGCGGCAGGATGGAGGACAGACTCAGCATTCTCCTATGCAACGGGAGGGACACGGACGAGCTGGAGCGAACGAGACCGCGGGGAAACAGCTCCTCAAAGAAGAGGGCATCGCGGGACTTGACGATGCAGTACTGGGATGGATCCTAGAAGCGCTAGGCCTTGGACTGATGAGAGACACAGAGAAAGGTGCAAGGACGTCTGTGGGGGGTGAGCTTGCCGCCTTGCTGTGGGGTGGACAGCCACACAATGGCCACGCAGCCCTAGACGCGAGCCGGGCGGAGGTCAACGCGCTGACCGCACTAGTGCTGGTACGGCTTGGACTGGCAGGGAAGGAGTCCGTGGGGAATCCGGTTCCAGACCCACGTCATGTAGGCCATGGCTTCAAAGTAGAAGCCATCGGAGAGGCCAGACTCAACCCACATGGTGCGGACGGCATCGGCCATGGTACAATTCCACCGCTCAAAGACGCCGTTCTTGGCAGGTGCGTAGGGCGCCAACGTCTCGTGGTGGATATCGTGGGAGGCAAGGAAAGTCGTGGTCTCGCCCATGTACTCACCATCGCGATCTGAGCGAAAGCGGTAAAGAGATTGACCACACTCACGCTCCGCAAAGAAAAGCCAGTCCTGAATGGTACGGGCGACATCACTCTTCTGCCGAAGGGAGAAAATCCAGCGGTAGCGAGAGTAATCGTTAGTGAGGGTGAGGACATATCGGCCATGCTCTCCGACGAAATCCATAGGGAGAGGACCCATGATATCAGAATGGACCAGGTCTAGACGGGCGGACGCACGGGAGAAGGAATGAGGGTATGTGGACCGGTGCATGTATTCCCCAGCGCAATCAATGCACTCCGTGGGGCACGGCCAAGGGAAAGTGTCCGGGTCAAGGCCCTTAGCCGGCTGGGTGCGGAGTATGCTATCTACGGCAGCAGAGTGGACGTGGCAAAGGCGATGGTGCAAGAGGCGGGTGTGCTGAGGAGAGAGCGTGCTGGTGACAAACACATGGCCTGTGGTGGCCGACGGGGAAGGGACGGAAGGAGAGGACAGACGAGGGACGTGCCACAGGTTGCCACGGACGATGGCGTGTAGAACAACAAGATGAGATGGACACAACGACACAGTGCCAACACCATGCAATTACACAACGTCCATGCTCATGCGGTCAAGGGCAGTAACGACAAAAGGCTGAGCTCAAGACCTTGGACAAAGAGGACATCGGTCACGAAGACATCACAGGCAGGACCACAAAAACAAACGTCACTGACGCCGCCAAGGGGTAACACCTGTCCGGAGCCCATCCGGACGCCGGACACATCGCCAACAGGACCAAGCACACTAAATGCCTTGCTAGAGCCCGTCATGTGATGCGTGGCCTTGGAGTCGATGATCCAGGTCTTGGCAGGGTCTTGGACCGGAGTCGCTTGATCACTAACAGTCACATGGCAGCAAGGAAGAGACGCAGACGTGGTGGAAGGGGGCGCGAACTGAGACTGCCAATCATCAAGCCATGCGACGCCATCATTGAAGGGGGAAGAGGAGACCACGGAAGACAACGAGACAGACGAAGAAGAAGGACACGACCGTAACTCAGTCTCAGTCATGCAGGGCAGTGCAGACAAACAGGAGGTGATGCAACTCGCACTTCCTTGGGAGGGAGGGCGAGGCAAGTCGAGCTGGAGCGCAATGAACTACTCCAACTGACACTCACGGGTGGCCGGCCCGGGAGTGTAAACTGAGTGTGGAGTGACAGCGCCTGAGCCCGGATAGGATAAGGACTGCACCGGTGAAGGGAATGGAGGCACCGACGGCTACATATGATGGTGCTGTGGAGCTGGCATCGATAGGGCCGGTGCGGCTGTCGGAGGAGTGGAGTTGCTGGACGGGGTCGAGGCGTTGGGACTAGCGACAGCTACGACGGCAGAGGTGAGACGGCGCTCCCGCTGGCGATGTATGGTAGCGATGACGCATGCTTCATCCGTCGGTAGCGGGAAGGTATACCACCCGTGCCGTGGCTGGCCACAATTGTGGCACACCGAGCCACCACCGCTGGACGCAATCGACTGCTGCTGCTGCTGACCCTTGCCCTTCTTTCCCTGACACTTCTTCCTCGGTGACAAGGAACTGGTAGAGGTAGTTGCTGCGGGGGAAACGACGGCCACGAATGGGATGGCAGGGGAGGCGAGGGCCCCTGTGTGCTGGAGGCGGGACTCCAGGCAAGCTTCCTCAATCCTGAGGAAGAGCTTGTATGCCCAAGGCATGAGGATGCCCTAGGCTGCCATGGTGGAGAGGACATCCTGGGAGTAGTGGAAGAAGACGTCCGCGTACGCGTCGGTGGCACCGCGCTTGATGGTAAGGGGCATGACAAGAGGGGGTGGAGCAGAGGTGCCTAGGCGACGAAGGATGTCCTCAGCCCGCTGCTAGTAATCGGTGGCTCTCTTGGTCTCCCCCATGTGCAAGCAGTTGAACGTCCGTAGCAGACGGCTGGTCTCAGCCTCGTTGATAGGAAATGGGGACAGATGAGGACATGCCATGCGGCTGCAGGATCTGGGATCCTGCCAGCGGTGAAGTTGCCGAGGAAGGGCTCTAGGGCTAGGCGGGAAGCCGGAGGAGCGACGAGGATGAGTGTGCGTATGGCGCGACCAGCGTCATAGAGTTGGTCGGCCTGGATGGAGTCGTACGTAAGGGTGTAGTATGCTCACAAGCCCTCACCCTGCGCCCAAATCCGGAAACGGAGCTCCCGGCTCCGGAAGTGCTCGCCAGCCTGAAGCGGCGGGGCCGCGTCTCAAAGTCCTTTGGCGTGCGACCGGCGCCCACAGTGGGGCCAAGGACTGAGGTCACTGTCTGCCGCTGGTGCTGAGTCTACTACTGCACCAGGTAATGTATGGTAGCGGACACAGCGTGGCAGGCATGTCCAAAAGGAATGAAAAGCGACGGGACACTGGTGTGAGTCTGTAAGGCTAACGGATACAGTACTGTAAGCTGTTGCATCAGGACGGCAAGTTGTTGCTGAATGGTGGCCAGGGGGTCAGAGGCGCCAGCGACGAAGCCTATGGACTGCTGTTGCTGCTGCTGCTGCCACTGTTGTTCTTGCTGCTATTGCTGCTATTGCTACTACTGCTGTTGTTGCTGCTGTTGCTGCTGCAACTATTGCAGTTACTGTAAGAAAGGAGGGTTGGGGGTCCCCCAACCTAGGAGGACTCCTCCCCACTAGTGGAGAGGGGTCCTCCTCATGGTGGGTTTTGTTGCCCCTTCGTATTTTTTTATCTTGTGTGCTACTGATGTCAATAGTGGCGTTAGCCTAAAATGGCTGACGTCAGCAGCTGCTGCTACGTTATCGGCAAGGCTGCTGCTGGAGAGTTTCTTCCTCCCCCCTTTTTTTGTGTTGACGACGTGAGCAGTGACATCAACAGTGATGTCAGCGGAAGACTGCTGACGCCAGTAGCGGCCGTTGCTGGACCCGCTGTTGCACAACTGTAGCTGTAGCTGCTGTTGCTGTCGTTACTGCTACTACTGCTAACACTGCTACTACTACTGTTGCTGGTCTGTTGTTGCAGCAGCTGCTGCGGCTGCTGCTGCTACTTCGGTTGTTGGTGCAGCAACGGCTGCTGCGACTGCTGCAGATGCTGCTACTACAGCAACAGCAGCTGCTACTGCTGCCACTACTATTGCTACTGTAACTGCTGTTGCTGTTGTAACTGCTACTATTGTAGCTGCTGCTGCTGCTAATCTGCTGCGTGCTACTGAGGCTGTTGTGGCTGCTGTAGCGGCTATGGAGGCTGCGGTAGCCAGGGGAAGGTTGCTGGTGGGGTGGGGGATGTTTTCCCTCTTTTTTTACTTTTCGTTGGTCACAGCGAGCTACACTGCTCGCTGTGGGTAGCGGGCTGCGAGCAGCGAGCTCGCTGCTCGCTGCTAGCAGCTCACTGCTCGTTGCCAGCAGCGGGCTCGCTGCTTCCAGCCCGTCGCTCATGGCGAGCAGCGGGTTGCGAGCAACTGTAGCGACTGCTGGCTACTGCCGGCTGCTACTTGCTGCTACTGCTGCTGTAGCCGGCTGCTACTGGTGCTCGCTACTACGAATGCTGCAGCCTGCTGCTACTGCTCGCTGCTGCTGCTACTACTCGTTGCTGCTGCTACTGCTCGCTGCTGCTACTGCTACTGCTACGAGTTGCTACTACTGGCCGCCGCAGCTGCTTGCTGTTGCGGACTGCTGCTGCTACTGGGTGCTGCTGCTACGCGCAACTGCTACTAGCTACTGCTGCCACTGCTCGCTGTTGCTACAGGCTATTGCTACTGCTTGTTGTTACCAGTCACTACACCTGGATGACGTTGTTGTGTCCATCGTCGCCCGCTGGTGTCTGACGCGGCCTGCCACTCACCTCCTTGCGTCACGCGTGGGGGTCAGTACTGCCAGAAAAATCCAGCGGCATTTCCCCTGGCCCAGTGGCCGTGGGAAAAATTTTGACGCCGCCACCAGGCGGGTCAATGCTGCCGGAACAAATCCGGCAGCATTTCCCCTGCACTGGTGCGTATGGGGGTCCGCCGACGTTGTCTGGCACCTGTACACGAGTCTTCTGCTGCTGCTGCTACGCCCTGGCTCTGATACCAAGCTGGAAATGCTAGGCAACAGGTTGGGGCATCAGCGTTCTTGATGCAGCGTGTGGGCTTCCACGCTTGTTGCTTAGTTTGTTGCCCCCTCAGTCTGTTGCTCTAGAGTCTAAGTCTGGATGCTCAAGGTTTGTTACTCAAAAACGCGCGCGCCAATGTTAGCGCCAAAAAGCAACTAAACTGAAAGTGACTGATTAGGAATGAAGAATGAGCAACAATGGGAGACCCCTCCAAGTTCTAGCTCCCCCTAGCTCTATAGAGTTTTTACTCAGCTAACCAACCAATCAGAAAATAGACCTAGACCCATTTTCTGACAGGCAGGGTCTTCTTAGTGAGCCCTGCCAGACGGCTGACAACCCAAAACCCGGGCGTCGTCCGTTTTTCCTGCAAACTGGACCATACCATAATACCGACAGTGCAAACGCAGTTGTGCGGTCAGAAACAGCTAGAAAAACAACAGCGAAGAGTTATGGCTGCCCGAACCCAAGCAGTGCCTACGATGGTCCATGATGCCAAACAGTGCCACGCAACATGAGACATGGACCCTAGGCAGAGCATGTCGCTGCAGACGCAATGGTGCAGTCAAATCCAGCATTGGAGGCATGCATACAGCATCTGCGGTGGCAGTGACCGCCGGCGGCTCGACCGCCGAGGCCTGCCGATGGAGCTGAGCACGTTGCCGCAGGGAGGAGACTCCAGCAAACTGTGTGCAGGCCTCAGCGTGCGTCGACTCCACCGGGCGACACTCCAGTAGCGTCGAGTCTCGCCGTTGGTCATCGGCACGCCAATGCACACAAACGGGGAGGACACAACAGAGCACAATGAGAGATGCACAAAAACCAACACGCATGCCTTTTCCATCTTATTAGGCAAGAACGTTGAGCACAACCCCACTCGTCCCCTACTCCAAAACTTATACACACCTTCCCCAAGCCCTGTAACAACACATATGCCTTATAACCTCTCAATAATCCACACACAAAAGCAAGAAAGCCCGCTTTTGCCTCCGCTCATCTGAAGATGATTTTTCCCGGCTGGTAGGTTTCTTCAACTTCCTTCTCCAAGAACCAAGGAGTCGTATCTTGGTTCTTGAAGAGCCAGGGCATTAATCTCCTCTTGCTTCACTCTGTTGTGGAAACACTCCTCCCTCTACTCTATCACGCCTTAGTCTTCTCTTTGGGGGGCCGGGTCAACCCACGATCTTCTTTTGGGTGTTGAGGTAGCCCTCCTAAGTCTGTCACGACCAGGGGCCCCGAAACAAAACGAAAGGATAGTCGAACCATTCACCTCCACTACAATTTTGATTTCTTTCAACTGCTAGCCATGCTAAATTTGGGTAGAGCCACGTGCTGCCAAGTGGAGTGCAAGAGCCTCCGGCCCCAAACCGGAATCGTTTAAATCTATCGATTGGTTTTTCGCGCGAAGATGCGATAGTTAGAACCAATCGTTGATGAGCTCTATTTGCGCGGTAGAGCTCATTGATGATTGGCCTGCCAATTCAAAGGTGCCCAGTTTTCCGCCATTTCCAACATTTGCCGTTTCCTAGCCATAGTTTCAATCAATGACGCGTACATTAATGACATGGACCAATGCCGTAGGCCTCCTAGTGCGACTCGCTCGCGAGACCGCGAGGCTTGGTTGGACGGAGCGCATTTTGCCCTTCGAGAGTCAAGCACACTAAATTCAGGCACTCGGAGCTGACGGAGATGCCGTCATCGCTGCCGTTCATAAGCACAGATTACGTCGATGTCGACAGACGATTGATAGTTAAAAAAAATAGTTGCCAAACGATTGCAAGCCTAGTTAAAAAACTATCTTATCGAGAAAATTCAACGATTAGATCGCCAAGTAGGCATATATTTTTTTTATCGATGAAGTAAACCGATTGGTGACAATCGCCACAAAAAGGTTGCAATTGCGATTTTTCGAGACACCCTCGCTCGAGTTCGACACTTCGCAGCCCGGACTTTCTCTCCCTTGGGGATAGTTAAAAACTATTCCGGTTCGGGCCCTTCGTCGGTCGCCGTTTCGCTGGCCATCACAGCATAGGGTGAGGCTGGTTGCGGTCGAAATGGAGGGTTGGGTTGAATTTCCCAACTCGCGGCTGCTTGGTTGGTTTGGATGGTCGAAACATCGATTTTTAACGATTTTCGTCGGCATTTTCTCCAAAACCCTGCCGGTTGCCAATGTCGAAGCTGTGTCTACATGAGACATGCGCACATCCAAACATGTGCCTTGGTTGACAAGATCCTATGTGCCGTCGGATCCGTTCCATCGTGGCCCGATCGAATGGGGAGACATCCCCATGCCATATCCCTTGCCTAGAGCATGGCCAAAGAGCACCCATGCTCTGCACAGACAGTCCAACCAACTTCGCCGACCGAAGCGAGCTCTCGGTCGAACTGCGGAATTGGTCGCAGGTGGGAATGGGCGCACGACTTT